>PVKM010001506.1:0-76617 GCA_004027735.1 Carollia perspicillata
AAAAATAAATAGATAAATATACATAAATGCTCAGTACTACATTGTTAACCTCTTAGCATACTTTATTCAAGCTTTGTGAACATATTGTGAACCAAGCAAATCTTGAGAAGCGTTAATCATAATATTATTTCCCTATTATATTCTTTAAACTACTTCCTAAGTGCCTAATCTTCAAAAATTCAGAACCTAGAGCAACAGAAAACAAAATACTAGTGGAGTCGATGTGGAGCACTGCACTGTCCATTAGGCTGGGTTTGCACGTCAATATTCAGAATGGAGCATCAGCACCTTGCAAGGAGGCAGGCTGGAGGATGCAGGTGCCTCGTTATTTCTGAGGGCTGGGCTTGAGCATCAGTGTGAGGATCTGAATGCTCCTTTATCATCTGTCAATAACTGGTATCTATGGATCCGTCATCCTACTGGGTCATCAACTAATTACATTAACAATCAGATCTCATTTTCTGTTGTCTTTTTCACTTTAACCACAGAAGGTTTTGTCCATGAAGGTCACTTGTTTTATAGCACAGCTCACACAGACACATCATCATTAATACTTCAGTTAAAATATTTCTCTGAAGCTGAAGGGCTGGTTCTTTGTGAATTTCAATCCATGCTTTTTTGAGAAAGATCGGGAACTTAAATTTCTGTGGCGTAGGAAATTCTCTGCCATTGGGAAGTCATTTAACCTGTTTGACCTCATTTTATCATAGAATGAAACAATCGGTATTGCAATTAAGGATCCTCTCATTTTTGAATATCTATAGTTCTGTATCTAAACATTCCTTTGAGAAGAAGAGTGGTAGGTAGGTGAGACGTTCATGTAGCATCAAGGAGCTAGAATTTTCTGATTGATCTCCTTGTCTTCAATTCTATCCCCATTCAATCCATCTTCCATTCTATTACAGGGAGATTATTCAAAAGGCGAATTTCCTTACGTAATTCTCTTACTGACATCCTAAAAGAGCTTCTCATCACCAGGACAATGTATAAGCTTGTGCTTGGCATTCACGAAGTCCACAGTCCCTGCCTTGCTCAGCAGTCTCATCTGTCTTTAACCCGTGTCACCCATCTGACCCAGAAGAAACAAAACCCTTGCTGTTCCCTGAAGAGGCCGTGTTTTCTTTCATTTCTGTGTGTTTTCATACTCCATTCCTTGTTCCTCATATTCTTCATATTCTGTTCCTTTTTTCTTAAGTTATCTTTCCCTATTTCCCCTCCCAGTTAAGTCCCTACTCAGACAAACTACATTAGAGCTCAGCTCATATAATCCCCCTTTTCATCCTATTCCTGGGCTTAGTCATATGCTCCTACTGTGGGTGTCTCTTATTATACCTCGCATTCCTGTATCATAACCTTTAAAGAGATATCTTTTCTAAAACACGTGCTAGTTCCTAAACAGAAGGGACTTTGATTGTTAGTTCTCTTATCTAACTTCTAGCACAATGCTTGGCACATAAGGAGCACTCAGGAAACATATGTTGAATGTGTGGGTGAAAATTATCCATATATTTCATAGAATAACTTTTTATTAGTTGATGTTTCTACACATGCAATAAGATATATCCAAAACATAATCTACTCCCTTTCTGCCTTAGAACAGAAAACTGAACATGCTAGTTTAATAACCTAATCAGTCATACCATGCGAGAATAGAGATGGTGACTTTCACTAGACTTTTCCTTACTTTTAAAATTACTTTTTTCAAAACCTTAAATTGAAAACAAAAAGAGAGATCAATACAACCTTGCAAAGCACCATTTATATCCTCTTTCCAACTATGAAGTGCTCACTTCCACTTCATAGCACACCAGACAGCAGAGCTTATTTGTTAACTAGATAATAGCCAGCTAATTTTATTCACACATTTTCTGAATAGTCAGTACACACTTTTTCCTATCCTCTGGGTTGAAAGGCATAAATTCAGAGAATTGAGTTTCTAGCCATCCTCTAAAAATACATTCCAAATTGAGCATTCATGTGATGATACTCTGGACACCACCAGAGACTAGTTTTATAAATACGTACTTTGCCATATACAAGTTCACTTTGGAAATGGACGTGCTGTCATGGCTAACTTGCGTTATAAGGAAAGCACTGGAACTGAAAATAGGAAAGCTCAATGCACTCTTATTTTCAGGTTTCAGATCTTCTATACAACAAAGTGATCAAAAGAGATGTTTTAAAAGATTTTATTTATTTTTCGAGAGAGGGGAACGAAGGGAGAAAGACAGGGAGAGAAATGTCAATGTATGGTTGCCTTTCATGTGCCCTCTACTGGGAACCTGGCCCACAACCCAGGCATGTGCCCTAGAGGGGAATTGAACCAGCAACCCTTTGGTTTGCAGGCTGGCGCTCAATTCACTGAGCCACACCGACCAGGGCTATTTTTTTTTTTAAATTTAAGTTTAGAATTCTTATTTGAGAGCAGAAAAAATATTCCACAAATATCTGGTACCAATTTTCTTTACTATATCACCAACACCTAAACAAACCTGTGCACTTATACGTGTGTTCATACACACAGCTAAAGTTATAGTTTTTAAAGAATAAATGTATCTCCTAAACAAGTATGTATTTTTAGGAAATCTCACTATTTTATGTTAATTTTTAAAATGATCTTACTATTCCTTGTAAAACATATTACAGTAAGTAAAATGCAAAATTTTAAGGGTCTAAAAAAAGAATCAGAGTACCATTGGGGAGGAAAATGACATTCTTCAACACAATTAGCCAAACAGGGATTGTAGATGAGCTACTGACTAAAATGTCACCTGAATATTACAAGGAAGATGTTAGAACAGCATGAACAAAGAAGATATTCCAAGGGCAAGAGTAAGGGCTAGCTGTGATTCATCATTAAAAGGCAATGGTGAGGTTGGAAGAAGAAAATCAGATTACTTAGATCAAATTGACCAGTTAAATAGTTGCCTAATTGAAGCGTTATGTAAGGCCCTATGGAGTGCAGCTCTATGGAGACATGGGACGTATCAACCAGCCTAACATGTCTAAAGCACCAAACTACTGGTACAAAACCGAGTGTGTGCTCAGCAAACATTAGAACTGGGTTAAAACTTTTGAAGTTAAAAGTTTTGCCTTAATAAACTTTTGTAATTTCTCAAAAGAACTATTTCTTTTGTCAAATATGATTTTACACACTCCCTTTTCCTAAGATGCCACTCTCTTCCATCTTCTGTTCGCTGACTTGTGATCTTTGTCAGATCTCAGCTTAGATGTTTTTTTCCAGGAGTATTCCTTGATGTGTGTGTGTGTGTGTGTGTGTGTGTGTGTGTGTACACATGCACACAAACATGGTAGTTTCTCAGTAAACACATACTGGATGCCCTAAAATGTGCCATTATGCATATGCCATTATTATATATTTTGAAACCACATTAACATATACAAAGCAGATAAGATTACGTATTTCGAAAAATTTCTAAACCCTTCAGATCCATTGATTGAAGAAACACATTTGCACCTTGAAGATTATTAAAAAATATGGACTTTTCAAAATTTAGGTAAATTACAAATTTATTAATGGAAATGGGAAAACATCTTTCTTACCACTCTCATCTAACACACGACATAATCTAGGTTGAGAGAAGTTAAGGAGCTGGCTGAGGCTTGCAGAGGTAATAGTGGAAGAAGGAAAACTGGACCCCTAAGTGCTGAACGCCCCATTCAGTGCGTGCTGTTTTGGGGGAAGAACACAGCTCTGAGTTATTATGAAATGAGGACACAAACAGTTGACTCGGAGTTTTACCTCCTTAATCGGACTATTCTATCAGGGCTGCAGAGTTATCATTGTAAAACTCCATTGTTTGACAAGTGATGCTCCATTTGAACTGTTGAAACCGAATTTTGAATACTCAGTCTGTTGAACACTCATCAAATCCCTAAAATGAAAGAAATTTTATTTTGTGGTTGGTATATGTGCTTCCTTGAAACTTTCTAGTTTAATACTATTGTCCTGGTAAGTAAATTATAAATATCTTACATTATGTTTGGATCAAGATATCTGAGTAAAAAAACCCAAAATATAGTCATATAATTTAACTACATGAAGGCAAATAGTCAAATTGTTATATAACTTAATACACCCTTGTATTTATATTTAACCATTTTGTTTAAACTCTTACCAGGTTACCAGAGATGATTTTCAGTCTTTTAAAATAAAAGAAGAAAATAATATTGGAAAATTTCTCTTATGCAATTGTAATTCTTAAATATTATTTCTAAGAGTACAGTTGTTTTAGATTTGGTATACATAGTGCATTTTTTTATATAAAGTTTACTGGGGTGGCGTTGGTTAGTAACATTCTATAGGCTTCAAGTACACAACTGTATAATAGATAGTCTGGATATTGCATTGTGTGTTTACCTATTTTAAGTGACATTTTCTTGTGCATTTTAAGAGATGTATTTTATGTATTGTTTTAAGGGGTTTTAAAAAAGTAAGCATATTGTACAGTGTAATGAGAAAATACATTTTCAATTTCTTTCTTGCATGAAATATCTGAGCTAATAATTTGACCTAGAAGGAGTAGGATCTTTCTTTTTACTAGACTCACCCTTTCAACAAAAGCTTTGTTAGCCCACTGGGTCATGACGAGTAATCCTTTATAAGCTAGGGTGCACCATTCTCCCTGTTGAACTAACAAATCAGAGTGTAATGTGAAACAATCACACTGGGAATATTGAGGAATAGCTACTTATGTGGGAAGAAATCCATAATTAATCCAAGACGTACATTTTAATTATAATCTTATCAAACTAAAAATACAAAGTAACATACAGTTTGAGGAATCTAAGGAAACCATGGTAAAGAGCACAGGAAAGCTAATTCATGCCCCTTGTTGTTTCAGCTACCTTCTGCTGTGAGGGCCTCCTCTCACCCTCCACCCCTCCAAAGCCTTAGTTCATTATATCTTGCCAAGAATTGGAAAGCAATTAAGTGATTTTTCACCACCTTCATCTCAAGCTAAGGTAATTATTTGTCTGGTTTTTTTTCTGCATTCTTTTTTTTCTTTAACCTGGTTTGCTCAAGGGTAAAATGAACCTCAGTACTTATCAGCTTAATGCATATACAAGTGATACTGAAGGCAGCCGATCAAGGCTAAAGGCAGAGGTTAGCTGCAAATCCATTAGCAATTTTAAATAGTTGGGGGAAACATTCTTGGTGAGTCTGTGATAATGCTGAAGAACTGCAGAAGTCACAAAATAAGACAATGCAATTTGCGTTAATATGCCATCAGGCAAATGCACAGAAAGCTTAAGAGAGTGGAAAAGGTTTCCTATAAAATGACCAACACCATATTTGCTGTTCATATATCTGAAAGTGAAATTTCTTATTATTCTTTGATACAGAATGGACTTAGTTTTAAGGATCATATTCTAGATATAACTGTACAGTGCTGGAAGCTAGCATATCTAGAAAATATTCTTGCAAACATTGAAGCACTCATATATCAGAGAAATATTTGGAATTTACAGAATACATTGTGGAAATTTTTAAAGTATATATTGGGGGAAATTTAATTACAACATTCTCATGTAAACTTGTGAGCGTTTTTTTTAGTTAGTGAGTATTAATATATTTTTCTGCATAGAATCTATCATTTATATTTAAGGAAAAATTCATTTTTAAAATCTAATCTCACATTCTAGAATGACAAATCACTGTACTGTTCGCTTTGTTCCTACTTTACAAATTTCCTTCCGAAGCTACAGTAAACTTTAATAAGGGACCTCTCCTGTCAGACAGTTTATCATCATTAAATCATCATGACACTTCCGATTTTAAGAATTGTTAATTAGCAGATCAATGATATAACAAAGGCCTTACTGACTCATCCAAAGCAATTACAAAGATTGGTTCTTTAATGGAGCTGTGTTAGCTTAAAACCTGAAGAAAATGTCAATGTCACTATGTATTGCCGACATATGTTCCTAGCATCACACACATATAAATGCATGCATATATGCATAGACACACAGGTACATGTATGCACATGTGCACACAAATGTATCTTTAAATGGTGTGTCTATAAACACGTGTGCACATGTGCGTGTACGCATGCATGCATGTATAGATGTGTATTTATGTGGTGTGTGTGTGTGTGAATATACACATGGAGAGAGAGAGGAAAGGGAGAGAGTATGGGGACTGTTTGGTGTGGGGAGTGTTTCAATGAACGTGACTATCCACATCAGCAAAATTTAGCTGAAAACATTTTAGAGAAGAAATGATAGTCTAATATAGTTAGAGTCTTTGGAAGATATGCAAGAAAAGAAATGCAATGCAAGAAATTAATGAATAGGAGCAAAAATAAATAGCATATTTTGGTGTTCCTGTTTAATATTAATAGCAATAATATTTAAGAAACAAAAATTTTATTATATAATGACAAACATAAAATTGATAATGAACATACAAATCACCATTGGGCAAAGGCCACAGTAGTAATTGTTACAGGCAAAATTTATCAGTGGATGCTAAAATAACTAGGTGGCACAGGATATTCAAATAATCTGAAAACATCTCTCCCAATATATTTATTAGTTACAAAGGGAGAAAATAGTAAATTTGTAGTGTGAAGATCCAGCACAAACTAACTCAATCAAAAACATCCTGAGAAAAAATTTAAAAATAATAAATTAAAAAAAACATCCTGAGAAATAAAACATATTACCCTGTGACACAATGCACTGAGAAGGACACAGTAAACACATGCATAACCTCAGCCTAATTTGCAAAAAAATAATCACATAAACTCAAATCAAGAGACAGTCTACAAAGTAACAGAGCAGTGCTTATCAAATGTTTGACAGTCATGAAAGACAAGCAGAGTTAGCAACTGGCAAAGATTAGCAGAAACCAATAAAACAGCAACTAAGTGTAATCTGGGATTCTTGTTTGATCCTAGAACAGAAAAGGGTATTTGTGGAAAAACTGGTAAAATTTTAGCAAGAATCATGGATTACTTAGTAGTATTGCACCAATGTTAATTATGCAATCACACAAAGAAATTTTAATATATAACACATACCCTGTAATGTGTTAACAGGGTATGCTGGATGATGGGTATATATAAACTCTTTGTATCATTTTGCAACATTTCCAAAGATTTAAAAATGTTTCAAAACTTTTAAAATTATTACAACAGAGCTTTAGATAAGTAATGATGAAAATTCAGCAAATGCACTTCAAGACTTTCTTTATAGCTAGTAAATTATTCCAGTGCCACCATTTGGCTGAATTTCATAATTATTCATGGTCCAAGTTTTTCCTGCAAACAAACTGATGAGAATATAATATTTATTGATAGTTCATAATCAATAATAAAACCCAAATTAATTGTTTAAGCCTGTGTTTTCTATCATCATCATTACATTTATCCATCACAAAATCTTATCTATTTTATTTCATCAAATTCAAGGCAAGTATTTACTGATTGCCACAATATGCCGTGTACTGAAAAAAATGTGAGATGATTACAATGTACCTTCCTGTGTAGATTAGCAAGATCTAGAAAAATAGTTTATGCAATTAAATCTTACATACTTACTCTAAACTATTATCATATAAGTTAAACTGATTTTGAAGGTGATTAAAAATCACCTTCAGTGCATGCATTTGATGGTTACACTCTAGGATCAATGAGAGAATATCAAGAACCTGAAGAGTTTTGTCATCATTTGACTTGTATATAATGATATGAGGTCATATAAATACAAGGAATGAAATAAATTACTGTCTAACACAAATTTTGTAACATCTTTAGATCTCTGAAAGAGAATGTGAGAAGCACAATAGCGTGTCTGAGTACAGAAAAAGCAGAAATTCCTTGGTGGGATTAACTATAAGAATTTTGTTTTATTTTAAGAGATTGATTGATTGATTGATTGATTTTGAGAGAGAGAGGAAGGGAGGGAGAAAGAGAAAGAGAGAAACTTTAAAGTGATTGCCTCCCATGCGTTCCCCGCTGGGAACCTAGCCTGCAACCCAGGCATGTGACCTGACTGGGAATCAAACCAGTGATCCTTTGGTTTGCAGACTGGCACTCAATCCACTGAGCCACACAAGCCAGGGGAGTTTTTTTTACATTTTGAAAATATAGTTGGATGTCAATAATACATCAGTATTTTACCAATGATTTTATTAACTTTATACTTCTAATCACAAATTTATTTTCACTATTCTACATATTTCACAAATTATTTAATAAAATGTTTTATTTAAAAAAAGCACAAACACTACTGTATAATAATGACACTGTCAGTGGTAAATGACTGGGTAGTAGAGAATACCACATCACCAAGCTTAAAATGAGTATTTCTTAGCTTCTAGGTAAAAGTCTAAATTTGCTTATGAGATTTGGGAATGGGCCTTTGCTATATAATAACTAAACAGTTTAGGCTGCACTCCATGGAACCTAGTATGGTGTGACTTCCCTATGTTATTGGTAAATGCCTCAAGATGATGACATAAGCATTTACCAGTGAGCATAAAGATGCAGAAATTATCTCAACTAAATAAAAAAGTCAAGTCCTTTATTGTCCAACATTTAATTAAGTCCCATGTTTAGTGTTCTCTATCACTTTTCTTTTTGTCACAGTTTATCTAACATTCTCTCCTAAATACGTAAATTTTGTAAGGAAATGAGAGCGTTAAATAAGCTTCCAAGGGGAAAAAAAAGACCAGGGAAGAGTCTCTGAAAAAATACCAGGTGAAGGGATTGGGGACGCCTACTCAGGTGGATAAGAGAAAATTTCTGAGTATAAAAGAATGGTGTCCCAAAAGGTCCGAGCAAAGATGGGGAAGAATGAAAGCTCCAAAGGAGACACAAAAGGTGGAGAAGCCTAAATCTGAACAATGCATGTAACTTTCTCTTATAATCAAGAGGAATTCATAACATGAAGTACAAATAAACCATGACATTGTCATTTTTCTTTTAAAATGTTTTTTCTTTTGTTCTTTTTTGCATAGCCCAGTGTACAGAAAAAAAGTACCTGAAAATATTTTCTATTTTGAAAACTGATGCCATAAAAAGAATAAAGTATTAAAATAGTTTCTTCATTAAGAGACAGAAACATTTTGTTTTAACTGCACAGATACAAAATATAACATTAATCTTACCCAACAGAAAAAAACATTTAGTTAAGGGGAGCAATAAAAAGGGAAGACCACATCATCACCACGTGGGCTCCATGTAGTTTATACTATTTTAAAACATTTAAAAATGTGGCCAAACTTGAACATTTTAAAGAAGTATTATTTTTTTTCCAACTGAGGTTAATGTACAACAGAAGCAAGGTGTTTAAACAATCATTTATATTCTTCATATAACTCTTCCATATTCTTCATCTGAAGTGAAAAATAATGCAAAGTAGAAACAACCATAAGAAGCCTCTGCTTTACTCACGGCTTTTGTGAAAAGTTTTCAGTGTCTCTCTAATTTTCTCAGAAATTTATTCGAATTCCTTTGCTGTGTTTATTACTATATTCCATCACCTAGGACTGTATCACTCACAAAATAGATACTTAAATGTTTTCTTGCTGGCTAGCTAGCTGCTATGACATTCCTTGCCTTTACATACATTTAGCATTTAATGTAGGCTACTTTGTGTTATTATTTATGTTTTTATGGCTTTGTATATTCTGTCTAAAATGAAATTGTGTATTAGGACGTTTCAGAAACCAGTCCTAATCCCTGGTGAAGAAAGCTCTGACACAAAATTAAGGTAAAACTCAAACTAAGGTGACTAAGCCTATAGACATAGTTCCATTTTTTAACATCCACCTAGTAAGATTTTCGGTGCACTGGATGTCATACAAGGTGAAGTGCATAGGGTGTAAACAGACACAGATAATAAGTTGTTTGTGCAGAATAGTTCATCCTGTGTTGTTTTCAGTGTTTACAAGGCCAAGATGCTTGATGGCGGTGGGGGAGGGGAGGGGAAGCAACGTTTTACCCATGAGATTAAAACCTTTTAATCAAAATTGGAATTTACCAAGATAAGTGGGAATCAAATTTAAGATGAATAAAGCATGTGGACTACTGAAATCTCTTATAGTATAAAGTCCCTGGATGAGCTTCAATTCTATTCTTGCCTTCAAACGTGTAGTGCAGGCACTTGAATAGATATTGTATTTACATTTGTGGAATATGTGAAAGAATTCAAGTAATTCCTGGACTCCGAACCTCTCTGATCTGTTCCCACTCTGCCTCTCACTGAACACAGACAGAGGCAGGGATATCGGCTCAGAACTCTGACTACCGCTCATTAGGATTCTGTCCTTAGATTTCATTTAACTGAGTCTCAGGTTGCTCCCCTGTAAGCATGGGCTATTTTTAGGGTTTACTGTACTGAACACATTTTTTAAAACTAAGAATGAAAAGGTAAAAACATTTCATAAAATATTTGTCCTAATTGTCACCATCATCCACTTTTTCTCCTGCCCCCAAACACGTCCTCCGCCGGAGCTCCAAGAACGCCCGCCCGGCGGCTGCCTCAGCAGTCCCCTGGCTCCGTGCTCCATTCATTGTTCCCTTCTCTCTCAGAAACCCTCACGACTAACTGGGGCTTTGCTGCCCACTGCAGGAGGAAACGCGCAGACACCCTCTTCTGGATTCATCCGCGGCTTATCTCTCCTGTTCTAATGGCTAGTTTATTACTTGAGGAATCTTGTTTAGAGATATTTTCACCCTGTTAATCCACTACTTCAATATGCATAAATATATGTATACCAAGCTAAGAGAAACTACAGGGACTTTAATGATGCACATGAACGATTATTGTTGTTGTTGACTATAATGATTATATGGATCTTCACACTAAATGTTAGGTGTTCCTATTCATCTTCTAGTTTCCAGCTATGATTTTTTAATGGCTCTACCCAAAACTCGTAATGTATTTCCATCATTGCCTAGAAGGATACCAGGTATTATGGTAGGGAATAAATAGATTTTGAGTGAATAAATTGATTTATACTAATAGATTAACACTAATTTACTACATTTACATATATAATTTAACATATTTACACTAATATACTAATGTGCTAATGAGAAGGTTCCATGCCACTCCTCTATATACTAATATAGAAACAGAAATTACTCTTATGACAAGTGTGGTAACTTCTGCAGTTTGAACAGGTCCTAGTGTATTCGGGAAAAAGAGTGAGGATTTAATACATAAATACATTTATGAAGTGACCAGTAAAATCTAATGGGAGAAATGTTCTCAGTTTTATTTTTAACAGCAGAGTAGAAAGTATTGGGGAACTTTCCCCAGCATTTCTACTGTAGTAAAATTATGTTACAACATTGTTCTTGGAATATAGGAAATGTTTCCTTGAACTGTCATGTTATTGTGTTCCACATTACTATAAACGAGCGGATTCTCTGCTGCAATTTAAACTAGATTTTATGTTATACGAAAGTCCTTAATTGTGTTGTAATGGAATTACACCTTTAAAAATAAAAAGGGCACACTGGAGTTCTTTGTATCCTCTTCACATATTTGGTCTATCAAAGATTCATGGGATCATAGGATTACAGGTATTTGTTTTAAAGAGCTGAAATGAACTTGCAAGATGATAAATTTAAGGACTTTGTTTTGAACCTGTGTAATTATAATAATGACCTTTAATTCTTTTCTAATGGCCTAGATGGAATTAATTGGTTATTTCAGTATCAGAGCTCATCTTGTTTGGAATTTTAAGAGTCTCTTCTTTCCCATAATGGGTTCTATTAAGCTATTTGAAAGGTTCTGAAAGCACATATTAAAGATCCTTAATATTATCGCTCTACCGTCTCGCTTTCATCTTTCCTCTGCATTATTTTGCAGTAGAGAAGAACCTATTTTTGTTCCTTTGTAATTGTGCTTTGGTCAAGTTATTTAGATCTTAGTATCAGTATTTGCTTTTAATGATGTTTCTTATATTGAAAAAAATTTGTGATTGGAAATCAGATACTATTTACAAAAATCTAGTAACTTTTATCTTTAATGGAAGTTATAAGCTATCACATTTCTAAATAGTTCCATGCTGCCATCTTCTGGTTATCTTCTAAGAATTTTTTAAGCTTATAAACTATTTAAAAATAACTCTGGATGTACTTTGAAATGCTGGAAAATAAATCTGTGTTAAATCAAAGACAACTATTTGCATGATCAGAGCCACAATATCTACAGTTCAGTTGGTTTAAAATCTTAAAGATAATAATGTTTCATGGATTCAAGCATAAAAAATGAATGGCAACCAAACATAAATTGTTGTATCTCAAGATTATTTACCTTAGATGCTAATGAAAGGTTACATGACATTTTTCTATTACATTACTTTTTACATAATTATGCTCACACCTTTTGAATGTAGCAGCAAGAATGCACACTTGCTAAGTAAGAAATGTTCCTAAATCTACAATTCCTGTTATTATTAGTTTGTGAGGCTACTTATTGGTGTTGCAGGTAACACTGAACCATTTTGCCAGTTTAACTGCCCTGTTTTTACTTTAAAACTTCCAGCACCTCCCGCAACAGCCCAGGCCAAAAGCTCCCAAAAGGACAGGCTAGAGAAGACAAGGTTTCACACCTTTAAAAGCTTTTTTGCATTTTAAGGAATCATAGAAACTTAGAGAGCTTTCTGTTTGAATTATTTTAATATAATAATTTTTAATGTTATTTTTGTAAAATTCCCCACTCACTTCTCATGTTAGTATTTTTTAAGAAAAAGACAGAATCTTTTATATAAGCTACAAATTGATGTCTCCCTCGGAAAACTGATTTTAAAATGTAAGATTGCTCCATTGCTTCAAATTCAGATAAGGAACTGTGTCTTCAAGTCCTGCTCTTTTTTTTTAAGTGACTATAGGGGTGTATATAAGTCATAATAGCTCATCGAATATTAGAATGCAAATGGACCCAGTAAATGTTGAGTAACAGGATTTTCTCAATTGTTTATTAAGTGCAACCCAAAATCTAAAGCTGCTGAGACAGGTGTTAATTTAATTCCCATTATTAGTAATTAGTGATGAAATTTAATGATGTTTGTAAGTAACTCTCAAGCATTTGATACATTAAACAGGGTTTAAATAGAAGGGGCCATTGAAATGTCATTTTTAAGCTTAATGGATTTGGGCAAATGGGTATTTTGAACAATCAACACCCCTAAGAGCGTATGCCAAGCTTAAATGATAAAACCGGCCACTTGTTGTGGGCACAGAGATGGCCTTGTAAGTGCTAGATATGATGTGCATTTATGTGAATCATACTACACCAAGATAGTTGATAACTATTCCGTTTGCTAAACTGTAGAACCTGAAATTCCTGTCATTACTTTGCCATAACAAAATTATTTTTCAGTCTCCTATAGTCAGAGAAATTACTGTTATCATATATTGATAGATATCAATTGAATGGATAGTCTATCATTCCATAGCTTTACTCCGAATAAAGGAGACATTTCTATTTATGAAATGTGCTATTTGATCCATTTCAGGGCTGTTTTTTTGTTCAGATAGTGAAAAGAGTCTTTCTTAATACCCACAAACAAAACATAACACTCTCTCCAGGGTCAAACCCATGACTTTGCATGAAGTAGCAGCAAACTAGCTGAACTAAATGTATGAAAGCACCCACACATATGTATGTATTATAAATATAATTATATTGGTATAATGTCCATATGCCTTTACTAAAACTTGCTATGTTGTTACACTTACAGCCATCATGAAAGCAAAATAAATTTTATACTCAAAATTCACTCTGATAACACATCCTAAACCTAAAACCAGAGAGATAAAAAAGAAAGAAAAAAACGATTGTATTCAATGTTTAAAAGATTTGAATTCAACTCAGGACATGCCATTTTAGAATAAAACTATGTAATAGGAAACATATCGTATTTATTTTTTCTCCTTATTAGTAGCTTCTACTGAATTGCATCAAATTAAATTCCAATTTTTGAGTTAACCTTAAGAAAAATGAATGTAAAAGGTGAAATAAACAATAACGTTGAGATTAAAAACAACTTTCATCACCACAAAGGTTATAAGGGTGACATTGACTTTTAATTTTATGCAACAGACAATATTTTATGAAATGCAACCTACCACCAGCTAAGAGAGAAGAATAGTCAAGAGAGCTAGACAATAATCAAAAGGGGCAAGAAGTATTGGGATAAAATCTAATTCTAACACGTATTGATCTTCTGCTCTATGCCAGACACTATGTGAGATTAAAGTCCAACTTGGTGTGGCACATTTCCTGCTTTCAAGGTACTCAGAGTTTACCAAGGGAATAGGACAGGAAAACATCTAACTGTTAAGCAATTTGATAAGTGTCTGAGTGTAGTATTTGAAATGGAGGTATAAATGAGGGGTCCATTATTTATGCCTGTGATGACTCATTAATCACACCTGTGAAGAACAAGCAATACGAACTGGCCCATACACGCTGCTCAGATTTTTGACAGATAAAGGAGTGGGTCTTTGAAGAGACAACGGTGGTACAGTTAAAGGGTTTCGATCTTTAAAGTTGAGGCATTTGGTGTGTGGAGAATAGGGACAGTGAGACTGTCAATATGGCTGTTTCAGAGAATGTGTGTGAGGGCAACGCAGAAAACCAGCCCACCTCCCAAAACATAAGTTAAGGATCATGAACACTAAGCTAATCAAACAACAAGGAGAATTCAAACTTTAAAGGTGAGGATGTAACTTGATAATTGTTAATAAATAGCATTATTTGTTGACTACTTTATATGTGAAATCTACTCTGATCTTCACAGCAGCACTAAAATAGTAAGTACTGTGTTCCTTGTTTTACAAAATATATAAAACCAAGGCTCATGGAAGATAAATGTTTCGTATGGAATCAAACATGTAGTAAGTGACTCAACCCAGATTTCTTTCTAGAGGTTACATTCATCTACTCGGCTTCATTGCCAACTTGACCAAACTGGTGTTTTCAAAGATAACTTTACTGGTAGTATTGAGTGAGAATAAATTAGAGAGCAGACCCTAAAAGCAAATGAACAGTTAAGAAGACACCACAATAATCTGCACCAGAAATATCTCAGGTCCAGATGAGTGCAAGGAATGTTTGCAGGGGTGGCAGCTTTGCTTTGAAGCCAGGAAGTCTGAGTTTCAGGGTCCTCACTGGTGCAGTTACTGCCAAGCCCCCCTCCCCCCACCGCCCCCCCCAGAGAGCCCAGCAGGGCTTCCCATGGTTGTATAACTTTGTGACAATTTCAAATGTATTATTTACAAATTGTTAACATTGATGAGTTTCTCTACTTTGCCTTCTACTCTTGTCACATTTTTGCTTCTATCTGATGGTGTTTGAGAGACCACTTGTATTTATTTGCCAATCTGGCTAAAGATATATTTTTGGTTTATATTTAGTTTAGGAATAATGAGGTTTAGTTACCCACCTCAATAATGTGCTTGCATAAGCAAGTTATGGAAAACTATTCCATTATAGGAAAAGTTATCAGGATTACTTCTGTGTCAACTCATTCAGCTTTGAGATATGAAGTTATAAAGCCAGAGGGCTGATTATAATGTGGAAGCCTAGTGGAACTCAGCTCAGGATATATGTGGATAGTGGAGGAGAAACAGGAGAGCAAGAAACAAGTCTGAAGAAAATTGTGAATCATTATGCAAGTAACTTTTAAGCACAGTATTGTATTCTCTTGATACTTTGAAGGGATGCAAAAGGGGATAATGGGGGGAAGGGAGGGAAGGTTTTCAGCAAAAACTATAAAGGACACATGGACAAAACCAAGGGGGTGTGGAATCTGGGGAGGGAGGTGAGGAGGGCTGGGGTGGGGATGACTGGAGTGGAGAGGAGTCTTGGAGGTAAATGCAGACAATTGTGCTTGAACAACAATAAAAAAAGAATTATAAATGAAGAAAAGTATATATACTCTATTAGGTAATAAATCATATACAATTATAAAATTGCCATCCCTAGTTTTTCTTAGTTTTTGGTGGAAATCAAATGAAATTGATGTGATCTGTATTTCTGAGTTGCAGGCATGCAGCAGTACTTCAAATAGCAGATCTGCCTGGGTGCAAACTTGTGTGTTTTGTTTTCTGTTTTATCAGATCGTGTCTTACCATATCTGACATGTCTTCTCCTGACAGTGTCTGGTGCTTCAAGACTAAACAGCAAGTGAAATTGCCACTGATAAAGAAAAATGATCAAACCATACTAGAAAAAAAGACAACTATATTTCCATTTTCTCTATAAAAAATAATATTATAGAACTATTGTCATGTGAAGAGCTGACCAATAAATATGTGACCAAAAAAAATATTATAGAACTGTGTCAAGAAGAAAAGGGTTATTTTTCCAAATTTGAGGTATTTGTCAGTCTTTTTAAATATGCAATTTATGAGGGGACCCCAAAATATATAAAGTTTTTGTCCTATGAAACATAGATCTATCCCTCAGTCAAAGAAAAAAAAGAGGATGGGACATTTAAGAAGCTTTTTAAAGGTAAACTTGCTAACACTCTCTATATATTATGTCTCAGAAATCAATGAAATGTTAGGGAGGAAATACACAAAAAGATGTACAGGATATAGCTTTTGTGTTCAGGAGAGAATAGAAATTAGACATATAAAAATATTTTGACTTTATTTCTATATAGCAGTTTTAGGCACACAGCAAAACTGAGAAGGCACAGAGATATTCCATATACCATATGCATCTTTCTTTCACACAGAAATAGTGCCCCCAATTATTAACATCTGCCACCAGAGTGGTAGATTTGTTACAACTCGTAAATCTACAGTGACACATCATAATAATTTGAAGCCCACGGTTTATACTACAGTTCACTGTTGGCGTCAGAGTTCTATGGGTCTGGACAAACGTACCTACTATTATGGTATTACACAAGTGTTTTCACTGCCCTAAGAATCCTCTGGGCTCTGCCTATTCAACCCTCTAACAAGCCCCTGGCAACCACCGATCCTTTTACTGTCTCCATAGTTTTGCCTGTTCTCGAATGTCATATGATTGGAAACACACAATATTTAGCTTTCTGAGATTGGCTTCTTTCACTTAGTAATTTGCTTTTAAATGTCCTCATGACTTAATAGCTCAACTATTTTTCAGAGCTGATACCATTCCATTGTGTTGACGTATCATGTTTAGTTAACGAGTCAACCACTGAAGGACATTTTAATTGCTTCCTAATTTTGAAAATTCTGAATAAAATTGTTATAAACATCCATGAGCAAATTCCCTGCAGACATAAGTTTTCAACTCCTTTGGATAAATACCATGTGTTCATATGTTTATTTGCCATTTGTGTGTCCTATTTAGTAAAATCTTTGGCCTTTTTACTTAGCTAGATTATTTGTTTTCTTATTATTGAGTTTTAAGAGTTCTTTGTATATTTTGGGTAATAGTCCTTTATCACAGTGTCTTTGGAAAATATTTTCTTCCAGTTTGTGGCTTATCTTTTCATTCTCTTAACATTATCTTTCACAGAGTAGTCAATATAAACTTGAGAGAAACAAGCATTTAGTGACAGTGCAAATGCTTACAAAAAGTGAATGAGCATGCCTAGAGAGGAAATGTGTGACTGTAACATATGTATACAAAAATGGAAGAATGTTAAAAATGAGGATATTTAACAAAGAAAGTCCAAGAAAAAAACAAAATCAGAAAGGTAAACAAAGTATTATTGAAGAGTTGACTTTGGGAGCTAAAGTCCAAAAGGACTTCAGAAAATAGAATCTAAAAATACCAAGCTGTTCAGGAATGCAAGGACAATAGGGGCTGAGAAAAGGATATTGATTTTGATATTTAGGAGACTATTACCCAGAGGAATAAATTGGTCAGGTAGTAGGAATGAAAGTCTGAATGTGAGTTAGTTGAATAGTAAATGGGAGATAAAAAAGGAAAAACAATGAATAGACTCAAGTCTTTCAAAAATTATATGGGGAGGGAACAGGAAAACATATTTAGAAGAGAACCATTAGGTATACTATGGGCTTAGTTTTATAATTACAAAAATACAATGCAGTCATACATAATAATATCAGGCTATACACCAAAATATATTATCCTCACCCCAAGATAAAGAAATTTTACATTCATCATTTTAACTTTTTGGCATGTTTTCTAAATTTTCTATAATAAACAAGTTTCCTTTTGTAATAATACAATATAAAACTCATATTTATAAAATATACATTAAATATATTCATAAAATATATTTATAAGGTATACTAAGAAATGAACCAGTTGTTACTTAAGGAAGAGGCTGATGTTTTACATAGTTTAGATTGAGGAGAAGGTGCTAGAAGAGAGGGTAAAGATCAAAGATAAAAAGGATAATACATGGAGGAAGAACCTAGAAAACTGGGAGAAGGTGGAATGCTAAAGTGAAGGGGCTAGTCTTGATAAAATGAGCACTTTTTCTCATAAAGTGAAGAAGATAACAATGAAATTAATAAAAGCTGGATTAAAATGAAACTAAAGTTGGTTAAATGGTTAAAGTCTGAATGCACCAATTTTTGAACAACATAAGAGATTCAGATACCAGCAATGCTTGAGGTTGGAAGAGGATTGGAGCCTCATAGAACAGCCATCACTTAGGGAGAATGGACAAGAGAGGGGAATATAATAAACAATTTCTCAAGTATTGGGGGCCCAAAATAAATGAACAGCATACATTTCAAAGGAGCAAATTACTGTTATGTTATTTTCTCCAATAGCATGTAGCAACCTAGAAAGAGAAGTGAGAAAAAGTACATGTTTGTAATAATGGAGAAGAGTCAAAAAGAAGTGAGAGAGGTAGGTAGTTCTTGAGAGGGTAGGTGACATGACTGGTTTGTGAGTCAGGCACAGCAAAGATGAAAAACCAGGAAAAGTTCTTGGAAATAAAGAGATAAACAGATTAGAACAATATAACCCAAATTACTAGAGTGTTATAGGTGGCAAATTAACTCTAAGAGATAATAGAGGAAAAATATTTTGTAATCAAATAAAGTTGGAAGATTTTACATATCAGATTCACAAAATAGAGGTTTGTACACTACAGGAACATAATAAAAACTATAGAAATTACTACACAATTGAAACTTATCTATCTTACAATTTTCAAGCCATTGACCAAAAAGGTCTTCCCAACATGTTTTTTTTTCCAAAATTAAAACAAAACTTTCAATTAGAAATAGGTACTAGAGTTCTGGCCAAGATGGAGGCATAGGTAGAAACACTTCGCTTTCTCCCACAACCAAAAGGAGGATAACAACCAATCTAAAAATCAATAAACAACCAAAAGGACCAGAAAATCAAACTACATGGAACTCCAACAGCCAAAAAATTAATGAAAAAATCAGCCAGAACAACCAGACTGCTAAGGTGGAAGATCATGCAGGCTGCCTGGTAGAGGTGGTGGGCAGGGCCTGCTGCTGCCAGGTGGTGGGTGCACAGGCGGGGTTTACTAAAGTTGAAACTGTGTCTCAGAGCTGACTGTGGGCTATGGTGGTTGCCACAATGGGAGAAACTCCCAGTCTCACACAGAGAGTCCATTGGAAAGTAGGGCTACAGCCCAGCAGGCGAGCTGTGCTGTTCCTGCTCTGGCCTGTCCCCCACAGACAGCAGTTCCATAGCACAGCAAGGAGGGTTGCCCTGCCCTGGTGAATATCTAAGGCCCCGCCCCCTTACAACTTAACAGGTGCACCAAGACAAAGAAATATGACCCAGATGAAAGAACAGAGCAAAACCTCAGAAAGAAAACTAAGTGAGGAGGGGATCACCAACCTATCTGATGGAGAATTTAAAGCCCTGGTAATCAAAATGCTTACAGATCTGATTGAGCTTGGTAGAAAAATGAGAAACTAAATGAAGGATACCCAAAGTGAAATAAAGCAAAATATTCAGGGAACCAACAGTGACAGAAAGATAACCAGGAGTCAAAGCAATGATTTGGAATTAAAGGAAAAAATAAATATCCATCTGGACAAAAATGAAGAAACAAGAATTCAAAAAACTAAAGAGAATCTTATAAACCTCTGGGACAACCTGAAACATTCTAATATCCGAATTATAGGAGTTCCAACAGGAGAAGAATGACAGAAAGAAATCGAAAACTTAGCTGAACAAATAATAAAGGAAAACTTCCCCAATGTGGTGAAGGAAATAGACTTTCAGGAAGTCCAGAGAGTCCCAAAGAAGTTGGACCCAAAGTGGAACATACTGACACACATCATTATTGAGTTACCCAAGATTAAAGATAAAGAGAGAATCCTAAAAGAAGGAAAAGGAAAGGAGAGAGTTACCAAGAAAGGAATCAGCTGATTTCTCATAAGAAATCTTGCAGGCAAGAAGGGGCTAGAAAGAAGCATTTAAAGTCATGAAAGGCAAGGAACTATATCCAAGATTGCTCTATCCAGCAAAGCTTTCATTTAGAATGGAAGGGCAGATAAAGTGCTTCCCAGGTAAGGTCAACTTAAAGGAGTTCATCATCACCAAGGCATTATTACATGAAATGTTAAAGAGACTTATCTAAGAAAATGAAGATAAAAAATATGAACAATAAAGTGCAACAAACTCACAACTATCAACAAATAAACCTAAAAAGAAAAGGAAAACAATGAAAACAAAAAGTAAGTGAAGAGTAAGAACGGGAACAGAATCAGAGAAATGAACATCACAGGGACAGATTTCACTGTGGAAGGGGAAGGGAGTAATAGCGGGGAAAAGGTACAGGGAAGAAGAAGCATAATTAGTAGGGACAAAATATATGGGGAGAGATAAAAATGGTGTAGGAAACAGAGGACTTAAAGAACTTATATGTATAACCCATGGACATGAACTACGTGGGAGAAATGCTGGAGGGTTGGGGGCAGGGAGGAGGGGAAATAAAGGTGGAAAAATTAGGAAAACTGTAATAGTTTAATCAATAAAAATACCTTTAAAAAAGAAATAGGTGCTAAAGGCTTGAAGTATGATTGAAGAGTCTGTTAAATGCTAATAGATTAGGTGGAGGGATAAATTTTGGATAGAAAGTTTAGATATTTTTATAAAAAGACATTATAGAATAGAAACTAAAAAATTTGACTAATACCGGTGAATACAAAGATCATTGAAATTTGCAGTCTTGAGTACACTTAGGTTACTGAAGTTGCCCACAATGCTCTGAAGATATAAGGATAGAAAGGAACATGGAAAGACCAGTTCCAAAGGCCTCCAAGAAAAAAGATATCCACCTTTAAATCAGTGAGTACACATTTAAAAAAATAAATACACTGGATTCTGTAGGAATCCTGTAGGATTCTGAAGGAAATGCCACCAGGTCAATATTTCATAAACACTAGTGAGAACCAAGAATCAACTGTTACTGAGCTCAAGTTCATAGGAAAGAAAGCAGTTCTGCAAGGAGCAAACAAACAAATAAATACATAAACTTAAAGAGAGGGAGGGGCATTAGAGGAGATCAATGCTTAGGTAAAATAAAGTGTTTTAGTATATGTAGAAAGTAATCAGGAAATGAATAATGTCCTAATAGACATCGAGAGTTAAAAGTACAAACCAAGTTTAGAGTCTTAACAAAAGGATGAAGCAAAGAAGAAAAAAATTAACCAAAATGGAGCTGTGCCTGTGAGAGAAATGGTTTGGAGGAAGGGCTTTCGTTTGAACTTTAATGTTCACAATGACAAAAAAAACTTTTAAAACAGAGGAAAAGAATATGAGTTTAACCCACTTTAAAGTACAAAGTGAAACCCTCTTGCCTGCAAATTTATTTTCTCGACTGTTCTGAAAGGGGACCAGGCACTAGAGATTCCTAAATGATACACATAATTATATATATATATATATATATATATATATATATATATATATATATATATATATATATAAATTTCTGTCACAGTAAGCAAAACAAAATTTTAAAGTATATTTGGGAAATCCTGTTACTACATCCCTTTTGGATTATCTTAATACCCATTTCTGCTATAAAATGTCTCAGACAAAATTGTTCAGTTTAGAAAAATAAGTCACTTAATTTAGTTTTTATTTAACATTTCTCAAACATAGATGAACTTGAAGCCATTTGGAAAGAAAAGATGTAGAGTGACCCTGAATTGCATATTTTTGGGAGACAATGGCCACAGTAAAGAGTAACTTGATTTACAGTATGAGATATGAACCCATAAAGTAGGAATGTATGACCTGAAAACTGGATGGTTGAAGGAAGAACCAGTATCTACATACAGGCCATGAGTCCCTTAAATCCAGATACTACATTTTGATCTTTATAGCTCAGTCCAGCATATAGTAAAAACTCAATAAATGTATTTTGACTGGCTGAATAATACTTCACTGATATTAGGTATTTAATTATAGTTTGTCCAGTTTATGTAATGTTGAAAGGAGCATGGGTACATCTACAAGATCATGCTCACTGTTTAAGTGCCAATAGATGTAGTCATTCACATACTTAAGTAATAATAATACATATACCAATCAATTTGAATCTTGCACATAATAGTACCTCAAAATGTTAATAAGCATTTCTTAAGAGATGTGCAACACAAGCATTTATATTGCTAATGCAAGAGATAAATAATTAGGAACCTCTTTTGACAATTGCTCCAGCATAAACTCTTGGTTCTATAATAAAAGTTTAGAATACATTTGAATAAGAAAGACTTATAAATGAAAGAGACTCTTGACTGATTTTTTCCCATTTGAGAAAGAATAAAGATTCAGACACTTTTTTGAAAGTCATCTTCTATCGAGAGTAAATATTAGGCACTTTCATCATCTAACAACTCTACAATTTAAATGTCTTTTTAGTGACAAATAGAAGTAGAGACTTTTTTAATGGTAAGTTCCAAGAACGCATTCATAGAAAGGACAAAAGCTTTCATACAGTAAGTCCCCTCTGATGAAGTGAAGCTATGAGCTTAAAGCTGGCCCTCTTTTCTATGTGCTGCATCAAGTCTAAGCGAAGCTAAAGAGGATGAAAAAATGTCTCTTCAAAATACCAAAGAAATAAAAATATATGGGACATAAACTCCAAAGGTATTTTTCTTTTGTCAGAGGCTTCCCTTATATAATCTATTCAGATTTAAAAATCATGGTAATCTCACTGTGACTCTTATTATATTTATTTGGTTGCTAATTTTAAATAATCTGTAGAAAGGCAAGTTTCTCAAAGTAAATAAGGCATCCTTGCGACTTTTGGAAAGCAAGTCAACAAAACTTTTGTTGAATTTTAAATAGTGCTTTCATTTGGAATTCTGAGAATCCAGTTCCATTTTATTGACTGTTTGGTCAAAAGTTATTTTGTGTTCACAAGGTTTAACAATTCTACTTGCTATAGGAAACATTTCAAATTACTGATTATTAAAGGTGAAACTCACCAAATAGAAATAAACTAATTAACTGCCTGTCAAGAAATTGGCCGGGCCACTGCATGACTTATTACAAGATTCCTTATAAAACAGATGTAGGCTTTTTATGGCATTTCCACGAAAACATATTTTGGTACAAAACACAAGCATTTAGTACTCACAACCAAAAGAACATAATGGTAAGAACTACAGGTTATAATTTAGTTTACATGAGAATAAGGTCAGTCTGGGTACTTTCTAAAATGTAGGAATGTAGAACAATGAATTGATGAATATTGAGGGGGGGGACTGTCTGTTCCTTAGACTGTGAAGTCAACTTGCTGCACCATATAAGGCAATAATTTGCTTCTCAGTTAGCTACATAACCCAAACTTAGCATTTAGGCTTCAGTTTTGAAAAGCTTCTTGTTCTATTATTTGAATCATCTCTACATATTTATACCTCTGTTCTATGACTTAGGGATCACTTATATTTGTATGTTTAGGGACGGTTTTGTGTGTTAGACTAGCCATATGATCACTTACCTCCCTAAAACATAAAGACCAGAAGATTAGGAATCCATTCTTTTATTCAGCCCTGCATCCCCAACATCTCCAACAGGGAGGGACTGGCCTATAGCTGATTCCGAATAAATGCTTATAGAATAAGTATACCTATCATTCTTCATCAATATATTCTCTTCAGACATCTAATACCTGCTGTCAACTACCTCTTCCCCTGCTCCATCGAAAAATGGAGCAGACTCACATTTTCTTATTCTCCCAATCTTTCTCCATATATATGAGTGTACACATATATACATATACTATACCAAAGGCAACTTTTAACTTGCAATTGCACTTTTTTCTTGGGTATTAGGGAAAGGACTGTTTTTCTCTCTTATTAATACATATTGTTAAAGGCAAAAACACATAGCAAATAATTAAAAAATTACATTTATTTAAAGGAAATCTCTTGAGTGTCCTGATTATGGGTTTGAAGTTATTTCATTGGTATATGAGAAAGAGCTTGTCACAGTTGTTTTATAAGGAATTAGAGAAGACAGGGGATCTAGAATATATGTAGTATTACACCATCTCAGAAGAGGTTTCCAGGCACCATTAACTGAGTTTTCACCTGAACAATGGAAGTAGGACTAGTACACACACAAACACGTGCTACATTTCAATGTTAACATTCACATCATCAGAAATACAGTGAATGAGTTCATGATTTTATGTGCAAAGATCAACTTATTGATGGTTGCTTTTGATCAGCTTCTAAGTTCAGAAAGAATTATTTTTCACTAGAATTAAGTACCATAACCTAGGTTCAATCTCACCTCTCTCTGTTCCTCTCTTTTATTCTCATAGAACTATTTTTGGGGAAAGAAGGATCATCCCTAGGATGGGGAAACATAATCATGTAATTGTGCAATATTTCAAAATATGGCAGTATACTGTACTGCATTCCCCACCTCTATAGCCTACCTGTGGGGACATGGATCAGCATCTCAAAAGCCATCATACATCATACATTAATGTTTCTGTAACACATGTAATTGATATATAAAAATGTTAAAAGGGGTGAATTTGATGTCTACCTATACTATAAATTCAGGAAATTATTTTACAATTCCTGTTGTATAAAAAAATGTTATTTGGCTTTTGAATGATATTGTAAGTTTTTAACCATAAAAGTATACCTTCTCTTGACTGTATTTTGAGGAACAGTAAACTTTATTCACTGAGTGCATGGCACAATGTAGGTACTAAATAAGTATAAATAAAAATGTAAATGACTGTGGGGAGAAATTACATTAACAAATTTATGAACAAAGAGGTACATAACCTAAATAAGGCTTTTAGAGTTAACACAAAGCTTACTTCTTCAGCACACTGTGCAGTTAGAAGAGATAAGTTGGAATATTTTTATATGTAAATTGTTTAATTATTATTTATTGACTCAAAATATAATTTTAACTTTATATTTATTTTTATCCACATTTTCATATGCATTTGAAATATTTACCACATATAAGAGATTATTTGATAGTTATGCTTTATGCTTTATGTTGCTGTCCTTAAAGTTAAATGATGCTTATGTACAAATTATATTTTAAAAATAATAGTAATATCTATATATTTTTAAATATTACAAAGTTAATATAGTATCATTAAGTAATATTTAAACTGACCCTTATAAAACTTTTCTATTAAGGATGAATATATCCACTTCAATGAGAAATAAACACTATAGTAGTTTAGAGTATAGACTATGTGGCTAAGCTTACCTTGGGTCTGAATCCCAATTTGCCATTTACTCTGTGACCTTAAACAAATGTCTCAAAATCTTCAAACCCCAGGTAAATGACATGGACAACCTTACAGTGTGCATCAAGTGTTGGAAGAGATTGTGTATAAAGTGATTAGCCCAGTGTTCTTCACTCAGCGACTGTACATAATGGCTCATTAGTAGTAATCATTGCTAATAAGGAGTTGGACCAGTAAGTGACTTACTAGGAAAGAACACTGATAGAACAGGGGCAGCAGAATTAGTACAGAGTGTGAACAGAATTTAAACTCAAGAGAGTGCCTTCACAGATTTTGTTCTCTATCAGCTCATTTAAGTGGAAATCAAGGTAAGTGTAAAAATTTGCTATCTGAAGGAACAATTTCAGATTAGTTTGCATAAAATAAAACAGTGTAATTTGAATATTTAAAACCATTTTTATCTATTATAACTCAGGGTTTATACATATTGAGATTTTTTACAGTACACTTTTATGTATTCATTATTGGTGCTAGAAAAGCAGTGAAAACAGGATAGTAACTTTTTCAGCTTAAAAGCAATTTGGTTAAAATGGTACTTAATTACTCTATTCAAAAAGGAAGAATGACCTTTCAAATGTGTGTTTATCAACCTCTTGCTCATGAACATTAATGCTTCTCTTGAACTTAAAAATGTGTTCTCTTCTTGAACGAGAAATAGAACTTAGGAACACCATCATCAATGACTTGCATTAGGGAACTATGAATATGGAGAATAAAAAGACAAAGTAAGAAAAAATGTACAAAAATAAACCTTAAAGTGAACTAAATTATTATATTCACTCAACAAATAGTTGAATAACTTTCACAGAACTGACTATTACAGGGGATTCTTACCCTAGTCAATACTCACAATACAACAATGGCCATTTAGCTATAAAAGGATCACACGGGAAAAGATTCAAATGAGATGGGGGTACATATGTAGAGTCACAGGATGATAAGATGTACGGATCTTATCTGAAAAGTTATAGGAGTAACTAAAGGTTTGGAGCAAGCTTGTAACAATCTCTTGGTTATGTTATAGCAGACATCCTGTGTACACGTACATTCCATATTCCAGGTACTCTTCTTGCTACCACATTCCTACTTTTATTTAGATAAAAAACAAAAATCCTGATTTCAAAGAACAGATGACCAGGATATTCAGATATAGCTAATCAAATATGATGATAAGTCTGATGGAAAGCTCGTTGGAAGATCTCAGAGAAAAGGCAAAACGAGTGTGAAAGAAAAGTGCCAGATGATTCCACTCATATGTAGAATCTAATGAGCAAATCAGACTGAAAAGCAAAATAGAAACAGACTCATAGATGGAGAAGATAGAGAGAAGGCTAACAGCTCTGGGGTAGGGTTGGGAGTTGAAAATGGAAGTATAGAGCAAAACAAAGTCTCACGGACAAAGACAACAGTGTGGTGACTGCAGGGGTGGGTAGAGATGGAAAAGGTTATGGGGGATAAAGGAGAATGGAAAATATAATAAACTACTCAAGAAAAAACAACAAGTGCTGGTGAGGACGTGGAGAAAGGAGAACTTCTTTTTCATGTTGGGGATGCAGATTGGTGCAGCCACTGTGGAAAGCAGTATAGAGTTATACCCAAAAATTAAAAGTGGAACTGCTTTATGATCCAGTGATTCCACTCTTGGGAACTTATCCAAAGAAACCTGAAACATGAATATGAAAGAATATAAGTACCTCTATGTTCATTGCAGCATTATTTATAATCTCCAAGATAAGGAAGCAGCCCAAGTGTCCATCAGTAAATGACTGGATAAAACAACTATGGGGGCATTAACACAATGGAATACTACTCAGCTGTAAAAAAGAAGAAAAATGTACCCTTTGCGACAGCATGGATAGATCTGGAAAACATTGTGCTAAGTGATATGAGCCAGTCAGAGAAAGACAAATACCATATGATTCTACTAATATGTGGAATCTAATGAACAAGCTGACATAACAGGCAAAACAAAGACAGACTCATAGACAGAGAGCAGGCTGACAGCTTGGGGTGGGGGGAAGGCTAAGGGGTAGAGGGGTTAAGCAAAAAGGAAAAAGGACTGATGGACATGGATGACAGTGTAATGATTGCAGGGGGCAGGGGGATATAAGGGGAATAAATGGTAATGTAAAAAATACAAGAAATTTTTTAATGAAATATTTTTAACATATAAGCATAGTTTTTTATTTTTTAACAAGAAGTAGTGTGAGGAAATAGATTCTCTGCTCTGAGTTCCCCCTGGATGAACAAATATTGGCAATCATCTAACCTTATTTTTCATGAGAATATATCATCTTCTATTCATTTAAGCTACTCTTATTCAGATTCTAATGTCTTATGTTTGATACTGTTCATAACTATCATATACTCCATAACTATTACAGATTACATGCAATAGAAATTAAAGATTGAAGAGATGGACATGAAACTGTCATGTTCCTAATGGGTTCGACCGAGAAGCCTGCTGTTCCATGATCAGAAACAGGAAATCAGAAGGAAACATGGTGTCTCTAATGTTAGATATACATTTGAGGCTCTAATGGGTATTCATAAAATTGGAAATTATAAAATATTCATCAAGAAGCAGATATACAATGGCAGTATTGATGTAGAATCAACAGATGTAAAATATATATAGAACTGTGGAAGAATAGAAAAGCAAAAGAAGGTCCAGGGCCTTGGCAATGGTCACCATGTTAAGGATAAATGGAGCAAGCTAAAAAGCTAGGGAAATAGATTTGGCAATGGAATATGGCTGCCAAATTGGCAAGTGCAGTTATATTTGTAGAGACCGAATTATCAGGAGTCATTTGCAGTGGATGTACCACTCAGTCTTTAAGAAACCGGTGGGAACAAATAGTGGTGCTAAGGATTGCTGCCAAAAAGATTTCTAAAGACCTAGGAAACTGGCTAGAAAGGACACATTGTTCCTTACATCCATAACACCCCCCATTTCTGTATTACTTTCACTTCCACCTACAACCTCAGGTACTAATGGCCCACTTGGTCTTCAGCTATTACTTTAGAAAACGTACTCTTAAACTGATCCCTTTGTATTAATCCATGACTATACTCTATTTATAGTATATTAGTATAAGTCTATTTGTTTTCCTAATGGATATATGAGCTCCCTAGTGAAAGAGGTGAATCTTGTTCACCATTCTATTCCTGAATGAAATTACCAAGAAGTTTCCTAAATTGGTAGTTACCACTATCCTTCCTCCCCAACATGTCTGTCCGGTGTGGCTGAATAGTTTACAACACTGACACTGAGGGAGCATGGGATTGTGCAGAAAAGATGATACTGTGAAACAAAACAAATCACTCTATAATATTGGATATTCTACTTATTAGATTTTGGACTTAGGCAAGCTACACAAGTCTTCAAGTCCCCTGCTTACTATTCTATTAAAACAGAGATATTCCTTCTCTATTCCCCAGAATTAGTATAATAGTGTTAGAGACTATATGTGTGTATGTGTGTGCATATAAAATAGCTGGCCTATTCACTCTTGGTACATGATAAACTGTAGGTAAACCAGTCAAAAAGGACATGTAAAATCTGTGGCAATATACAATGATGCTGATCTTAACTTAAATATCTTTATATTACTTATATAATTTCTGCCTCTTGAAATAACACTTCTAACATAAGAATTTATTTTCAAAGCACAGTCTTTGTTGTAGAGGCATCATTACATCTTATAAAAATATTTAAGGTATTTGTTTCCCCAGCCAGCCTGAAAGAAGCTGACAAATTTCAGGTTTTATTTTAAGCAAATTTTCTGTTACAAAAACCAAAAACAATACGCCTAAATTTAAGAAATTGGCTTTCATAAGAACTTGTTCATGGATATTGCCACATTATAAGAAACAGAAATTCATCTTTTATTGGAAACATCTTCATCTAAATCACCCACTTTACATATTTAATAAATCCCTTTGTGATTTACCACAAATGAGCTTCCTAATGCGTCATAATTGCTGAAGTGCTTTGGTACGTTTATATAAATCTGACTACTTAAACAACATAATACATTCCTGTGAACACATTTAAAGGAATACCCCCCCCCCCAAATTCCTTATTAGCTGAAAAAAAAAAGAAAAGATCTTTTGAATATTCTGAATGAGCTAAATATAATGTTTAAACTTTTCTATAATGTTTCATCCCAAGATATCACTAGTGGCTAAACCACTATCATTAATGACATAGCTTGTAAGGTACACACCTATTTCCTGGTGAACTGGTAGAGAATACTGTTACAATAAAAGAAGAATCTGCATTATTCTCTGCATGAAATAATAATCACTATTTAGATGAGAAAAGTCACAATATATTAATGATAATAAAGAGTTAAAAAGTTAAAGTTTGTTTTCTCTTAGTGGGACAATAAATGGGAAATAAGTATTCTTTAACTGCAGACTATTAGTTTATATGAATAACTGCTGTGTTAGAAGACTTAATCATGAAGCTGTAAATAAGCAAATTACCAGCTGTCAAAAAAATTATCACTATCAAATTAAATGAGCTTCCCTCAGCAAGCTAGCATTGCTTTTGCCTGAAGGCCAGCTCAAAAATGAATCTTGAGAGAGACGAGTCATATCAATGAAAATATTTTAAATTAATTCTCTCTTTGTAGACAAACTTTAAAAATAAACCTTAACACTCATTTCTAAGTTTTGCAACAACAAAGTAACTGCAATGATGGCTGACTACTATAGGCTAGATTAAGTATTCCTTAATGAATTCTGATTTTGTGCTTTTTAAATTAAGATAAATATGTTTATATAATATCAAATCAGCTAAGTACACATGGCTATTCTGTGTATTAAAATATGATTTTCAACATGTCAGACTAAAATGTGATTTTCAACATGAACAGTGACAGATAAAAGCTACTTGGTGATTTATATGTATTCAATTAACTGGAAGTTGACTGTTTAATGCTACCTTGGTTAACTAATAAAAAAAATTTGAGAATACTTTAAAAGGCCAAACCTACCAACTATATACATTTGATCATTCTGCCAAGTTTATTTGCCCACTATTTACTCAGGTGTGTCCCTATCAAAATTGAAAGTAAGTTGTTGAATATAGCTAATTTTGCTTTATTAAATCTCATTATATATAATATTTCAGTTTACCAATTATCCACTGAAAGTAAAATGAGTGGATTGAAGAGTAAGGGAATCTTTTGAGAAGATTATGGAAAAACTAGTCCATATACAAGGGGTCTTGTAAGCACATTGGTTGCTGTATCAGTGTCAAAAAGTCCAGGGTTCTACCTGAAGGTGGAACAAATTTAAAGTTCACCATTAGTGTCTCAGGAAAACCGGTAAAGCTGTGTCTACCATAGCAGAGTTGGTTAACAAGATATATGTCAAGGGTAATATATCCTCTTCAGGAATCCCCTAGGTGTCCTGGGTAGGAAATTAAAATGTTGATTTCCTAAAGGACTTTCTTTAATCTAATTACATTTAACTGTTTCTCTCACATGTCCTATTAGCTAATCCTGGGACTCTATTTGACTGACCTCCTCATTAGTTGTTAATCTCATCTAGCTGCCCTCTAAATTTCACTGAAGCAGTGAATGACAAAGATTTTTTTAAAATATGTGTTTTTAATGGAGACCTCTACCAACAAAGTGTCACTTAGATCTAAAGACTTGAGTCTTTAAGTGCTGAGATGTCCAGTTTTGTGGTAGATAGTATACAGTTTTCTGTAACCTTTAGGACACATGGCATGGCTCTCAACACGTACAATCAGCCTTGGCTAAAGCTCGGCAAAGGAGCCCAGCTCTCTGATCAGCTGAGCATTTAAGCTGTGAATTAACACTTCACTTGTTCATTATCCCTACTAAGGCAGGTCATAGAACTCATCCTAGATGTTCTATGTTCCCTTTTAAATACAGCAATTCTAGGAATATTATTTACTTATATAAGTAATATTGATGTAATAAAAATTATATATCTGTATCTGTGTGTTTATATGTAAGTATATGTATATGTACATATGTATATGTATATGAACATATGTATATGTACACGTGCATATGTGTATATGTATATGAAGTCTGCCATCGTATCTAGCCATGCAATATGAAAAATAGAGACATTTATTGAAGATATAAGAAATATTGTACACAGGAAAATGATGCCTCTGTCCTCTTCAAAGTACCTCAGAGTACATTGGTACCCCATACAGTTCTCCCAGCATCTCTTACACTGTTCAAAATACTCTGCAAAATCCTTTGTTGGAATTGCCATCAACTACCCAGTCATATTTTTCTGAATCTCATCGACAGTGTGAACTCTCTTCCCCTTCAAAGGTGATTATAGTTTTGGGAAAAGCCAAAAGTTGCAGGGCAGCATATCTGGGTGGTAGGGTTGCTGAATCAGCTGGGTAATTTGATGTTTGGCAAAAAAAACTGCACAAGATGTGATGCATGAGAGGACACATTGTCCTGATGAAGCTGCCAATTACCAGTTGCCCATAGCTGTGGCCATATTCATGATATTGCATCTCTCAACCAACAAAGAATGTTGAGGTAGTAATCTTTATTAATTGTTTGGACTGGAGGGGTGTACTCATGATGGACAATACATTCCCATCAAAAAACACTGTTAACATGGTCTTGATCTTGCTGCAACTTTGTTGGAATTTCTTCGGAGGTGGAGAACCAAGCAACTTCCTTTGGGATGACTAGGCCTTGGTGTCCAGATCACAGCCAAAGTAGGCTCATGATTCAGTTCCAGGTATGACCTTCATGAGGAAATCTGTTCATTGGTGGCGGTTTGAATCAAGTCATTAGCAACTGCAGTGTAAAGTTCCTTCCACTCTGGTAGCAAAAGCTACAGAATGAATTTTGCCAAGACATGTTTCATGCCAAGATCCTGCGTAAAAATCTCAGACACAGTAGTTTTGGAATCCCCAGATCAGCTTCTAGTTTTTGTACTGTCAGTTGCTGATCTTTGTTGATTGCAGCCCGTACACATTCAATAATCTCAGGTGTTCTGCCTGTTACAGGCCTTCCAGAATGTGTCAAGAATCACTTTCCACAGATTCTTGACCATCTTTGAGGCATTTGCACCACACTTTTACTTGCACTGCACTCATTGCATCATCCCCAAAGGCCTTCTGAATCATCCAGTCAGTTACTGTGGAGTAATGTTCAAGCTTAACGCAAAATTTGATGCAGATTTGTTGCTCCACATGCTCAGTCATTTTGAATGTCACAGCCACACAGTACACATGTTCACTCAATGGTGTCTAGTGCCCTCCCAGACTAGTACAGTGAAATTGTCATTGTTCATGCATGCACATTCCTGTCCACTCTCCTTGGTTGCCACTTTACATTGATGATGCCCAAACCATTTCATTATATTAACAATGGCTGAAACTTTTCTGGAAAGATCTCATATATGTTTGCACATGTGTATGTGTACATGCATGCACAGATACATACAGAGTAAAAAGTAGGTCTACAGTTGTTTGTTTAGAAAATAATGTAACAAATAATAATACAAGAATAAACTCTGTGTTTTTCATAGTCACAACTATAAACCTTCATTTGCCCTACTCTGTATACATTATTTAGACCTGAAGACAAAGAGGGAGAGAGAGAGAAATGCCATTTTGGAGGACAACAATGTAATTATAATTGCCTTTAAAACAATAACTACAAATATTATTCCAGAAATGAAAATGCAAAAAACTGGTAGATGCATCTTGTGGTTGGTTATTTGCTTATAACTGACAAAGATCTATTAGAGTATACTCGTTAAACTGCAAAGCACTTCACCATCATTTATTACTTAAGTTTCTCATCACAGTCTTCATATAGTGCCAGAATGTTCCCTGATTGGAAACACACAGTTGAACAATGCAGCTCTACATAGTGTTCAGATGGGCTTTCTGGGCTTTACAGGCTGGCAGCAGAAGTGCTGGTAAGGGACACCTGGATACTGACTGCCTCTCCTTGCCTTTCATGTCTGTAAGTACCTTCACTGATGCTGGTTTTGGCTGGCAATCAGCAGGAATCAGATTTCTATAACTATTTCTCACAGTGTAAATTCCTACAGAAGAGGGATGAAGCCCCAGGTGAATTTTAAACTAATGTTAAACAAGAATTTAACTTTGCAGATTCTATGATTCTACCCTTAGATTAAGGATTTAGGCCTAGTGGTCGCCAATTTCTATCTCATGTATATTTTATCAGTATGCATGTTGTATCTTTCCTCTGTTTAGATTTTTAAAACATGCTTTAATAAATTCCAAGTGTAATTTAACTTCTTGTGTGAATGGTGTGCATGAGGGTAGATAGGGGTGGGAAAATAGGCATCTGTTCACACATATGAGTGTGTTTCCTCATGGCTGTTCACTGTCTCTCTGAGCCAGCACATGCACTGTATTTGGGAGGCTTCTGGAAATTCTCTGAATGTTTGTTCCACAGAGATGCAGCTATATAGAAATTATTGTGTTTGGTACAAAGATTTAGAGGAGCCGAAGAAAAAGTATATATTACCCTTATAGCAATGGTTGTACACAGGCTATTCTCTCTGCTTATATGTTTTGTTTTTAAGCATGAAAATACTGTTATTAGTAACCACATGCACTTTAAGCATTTTACATTCATTGTGTAATATAACATCACCAACAATTCTCTGAAATAGATTTCTATTAGCATTCTCATTTATTAATGACTTTGAGGGGTAAACATCAAGATAACACATCTAGGAAGCAGTAAAGCAGGGATTTGAATTTAAATAAAATCATAAGTTTTCACTCCTCAATTCCAAAAATAATTTACATGCATGTGTAAAATGAGTATATGTGTATGTCTGAGTACCTGCTTCTCTTCATTTATGACTGATATTCTTCTTCAATTTTGATACATTCTGTACAAATTTATTTTTAAAATATTTTGGCTTATTAAATATTTTTTTAAATTATGACTCACATACATGTTCATGATAGCATTTAAGATAGTTTTAACATATATAAGCATACTATTTATCCTCCATCTATGCCCAAATATCCTGCTAATGCTTTCTTCATCCCTTATGGCTTAAATTTTTTACAGAACAATATATCTTTAGATTAGAATATTACCTAACACAGTATTTCCAAATACCATTTATTAGGGAATTAATCATAACTTTTGTCCTATCATTTACCTGCCATTTATAATATAATTTATCTGATATTTTAACTGACCTCTCTATCACATGGATGGAACTTTACATAGATAGCTCCTCTAATGAAAAACCAATGCAAATTTTCATTATTGTTAATTAATTGTAAAAGCAAGTACAGCAGAAACAAAAGCATATTATTAAATTTTAGTTAGATATCTTTGCCTTTAGAGCATGAGATTTATTCTTTATTCTAAATTAACTTATTGGAAATACTGCTTGATATGTTTAAAATACCCTGGTAAAAATATAGTATTTCTCTTTAAAAATCAGGATTGAAAAAACTGAAAAGCTAATAACTTACTCAATGTGATTTAAATTTACTGAGATGACTTTTTGTACGCCTCAAATAGAAGTTACTGATATTCATGATTGTGTAAAATCTTGTGTGATAAAGCAAGGTGTATACTAAAATACAAACTGTATTATACTAGTATTCAATCTCTGGCACAGAAGTGAAAGGCCCAGGGTAAACCTTAAATTGGGACAAATTAATTAAATAGGGCTTTGGGGCCAGATGACCTGTATTTATGCCCTTGCTTATGCACTTACTGGATGTGAATGGCTGTATAATTGCATTGACCAACATGAGTCCCCATTTCCTAATTTGTTAGGAGCCATTGATACTCAGTTCTTAATTTATAGTTGCAAAATGTAATAACCTAATTCTATCATTCATATTTTATTTATTTGCTGGGATAACTTTATAACAAGACATGTCCCCCATTCTTCTATTCTGTTGTCCCAGTATTATAGTCCATTATAGAAAATGCAGAATGAATTCTTGATTCTTTTATTTCATATACTAGCTTTCAAGATAATGACTTAGTTGCTTTACATCTTCTGAATATCGATTTATTTTTAAAATATAATTTTGAAACCATAGATGTATATGTTTGATAAATTTTAATTTGCTTCAGTGTCTATATTTATTAATGGCAAATTAATCCAAAAGGCCTCTTTAAGTTTTTTTTTCTAAATTCCTGTGACATAACCCTGGAGTTGTTCATAGCTTGCTTGGTACCTCATTTAAAGAACTACCCCAGGTTTATATCTTGACCTAGACCTGCCATTTCTCCAAGAACCCATGGTTTTCTTTAGTGGGAGATGCTATTTCAATAGCACAATCTGGATGACAGAGATAGTCCTTGTTCTATGAGTAGCTATATTTTAAATGCTCAATGCTAGTCTTTACATGTCTCCCCAGTCACTTGGCTGTCTGAAGCATATTGTATATAAAATTCTCAAGAAAACCTCAAAGAAACAATGGAGTTCTAAAATGATAAGTTTTTTATACCCTTTAAAGTTCAAAGTTAGTTTATATGAATATAACATCTTTGACTCCTTCCCTGGGTATCATAAATATGTTCCCATATTTTCTTCTAAAATTAGGTTTCTGTTTTCTGATAATACAGTCACTTATTTTCTTCCCATTATTAGGCATTTTTGATAGGAGTCCAAATGCTATGTTTTGCTTTTTTCTTTTATAGCAGAGTCCAGCATATTACAAAAATATTTCCTGTTTATTTTTTTGTAATTTCAGATTGATATACTTAGATAAAAGAAATTATAATTCAATATGTACCTTCAATTATCAGCAGGAAAGATTTCTCGATTATAGTTTTGAGTATTTGTTCTTTTACTTTGGTTTCCTTCAAGGTCTCCTATTATTTGTATGTAGAATCTTCTTTGTGTATCTTCAATATTTATTAATTTGTCTCAAATATTTTTAAAAGATTTTATTCATTTATTTTTAGAGAGGGGAAGGGAGAAAGAGAGGGAGAGAAGTAACAATGTGTGGTTGGCTCTCACATGGCCCCCACTGGGGACCTGGTCTGCAACCCAGGCATGTGCCCTGACTGGGAATTGAACTGGTGACCCTTTGGTTGGCAGCCCACACTCAATCCACTGAGCTACGCCAGCCAGGGCATGTCTCAAATATTCTTTAACTTTCTTTATATTTTCTAAAATGTCTTCCTTTAACACTTTTTCTTAATGATTTACATATTAAGTATATTTGTTCTAGTGTTCTTTCTAGTTCAGTCTTCATTAATTTTATTATCATATTTTTCTGAACTCTGTCACTTTATTTCTGAGGTTTTCTAATTCTGCTTAATATTGTTCTTCACTGACTTTTGTAATGTTCCTAGCTTCTTGTAGATTACTTAAATGTAGCATGTTACAGTTCAACTGAAATCATTTCATGGGCAGGTTTAATGGCGTAATTTTATCTTCATTCATAAGGGTTTTTTTTTTTTTTTTTGAGGATTCAGCTAGCCAATCTAGAAACAGGGCCAGTCACAAAGTAGTTTCTCAGAACAAATGGATAAAATTTTTAGTTACCCCACTTGTTAATTATTGATTATACAATGATGCAAAAGATATGTACAGTATTCTACTTCTTAGTACTTTTAGGATGCTTAGTGCCTAAGTGGTAGTCCATTGTAAAACACTAGACAAAATGTATACTTTGCAAATACTTTCAAAAAGATGTTTTGAGCCCTGGTTGGAGTAACTTAGTGGACAGTGTGCTGGCCTGTGAACCAAGAAGTCACCAGTTCAATTCCTAGTCAGGGCATATGCCTGGGTTGCAGGCCAGGTCCTCAGTAGGGGGTGCATGAGAGGTAACTATACACTGAGGTTTCTCTCCCTCCCTTCCCTTTTCTCTAAAAATAAATAAAATACTTTAAAAATGTATCGATTATTGACCTGCTTATGACAATATTAAAATATATATTAGTAAAGAGGTTTTTTTTACAGATTTTATTTTTTTTATTTTTAGAGAGAGGAGAAAGGATGGAGAAAGGGAGGGAGAGAAACATTGATATGTAGTTGCCTCTTGCACACCCCCTACTGGGGACCTGGCCTGCAACCCAGGCATATGCCCTGATTGGGATGGAACCGATGATTCTTTGGTTCATGGGCTGGTTACTCAATCTACTGAGCCAGAGTGTTTTTAAACTTGTAGTTATCCTACCTCACAGCAATCAGTAGTACTTATACCATTATATAATTATTGACGATTTAAATGTTTAGCTATTTAAAATAAGATAACCTCAGAATGAATTTGATTATGCTCACTTTTGTAATTTTAGCTCTATTTTCAAATGCAATAGATTAAAAAATGACAATTTTTTCTATAAAATATGTTTACATAAAGTAATGAGAAATTATAATTTGCATATTTATTAGGCCTACTATTTTTAATATATCTAAGACAAGTCAATAAAATTATTGATATATTTTACTACTAATGCATTTTTATGTTTAAAAGGATGAGGTATAGTGGAAAAGAATATTTAAAATATGTTTTGCATTCATCTATGGCATGGTTCTTTATGTTTATGGGCACACAAATATATTATGAGAATATTGTATTAAAATATTAGTGAAGATCAAATTGAAGTTGACATTTTCTAGGCCACATGTGTCTATAAACTGGTAGCATTTATTCACATAAGGATATAGTTCTATTCATTTTCATAATATCTACAGGTAACCCAAATAATCACAATCCTTTGATGTCTACTAATCTATGAATAGTTGAACTATGCTAACTAAAAGAAAGAAATAAACACGCTCATTTTCTAGTGGATATTAAGTGTTCACAATAAAGTCTGTAATAAATGTAGAAAACCACAAATGCTGTGGAATTTGCCTTGCTCTGTTAAAATATCATATGTCTTCTGGTTTAATGTGGCCAGGTAATGTTCCTAGAGAAAATCTCTAAAATACAATTTGTAAACTATGTATTAGAAATAAACAATTTTTAATACATTGGGCAATGTAGTGATGTTAGCTATATTTGACAATTAGCCATTACACTTAACTGACATGTTTTTAATTTATACAATAATATTAAACAAACCCACTGCATTTAATGAGGTGCTGAGTTAACAACTATGTATTTCAGCTGCATGTTACAATTTTTTTTATTGTTGTTCAGTTACAGTTGTCCCCATTTTCCCCCCATTATTTTCCCCTGCTTTCCCCAACCTCTTCTTCCCACATTCAATCCTCCTTGCCCCCATTCTTTGTCCATGGGTCCTTTTATATCATTCCTTGACTTAACTAATCCCCTTCTTTCCCCATTATCCTCCACCCTCCTCTCTGCTCACCATCAGTTTGCTCATTTCCATGTCTCCAATGTTCTATTTCACTTGCTTGTTTGTTTTGTTGATTAGGTTCCACTTATAGGTGAGATATTATATGTAATATTTATCTATTACCCCCTGGCTTATTTCACTTAGCATAAGGCTCTCCAGTGCCATCCATGCTGTCACCAAGGGTAGGAGTTCCTTCTTTCTTCCTGCTGGGTAGTATTCCATTGTGTAAATGTACCATAGTTTTTTTATCCACTCATTTACCGATGGGCACTTAAGTTGCTTCCAGCCCTTGGCTATTGTAAATTGTGCTGCTATGAACATTGGGGTGCATAAGTTCTTTTGGACTGATGTTTCAGGGCTCTTAGGGTATAATCCCAGCAGCAGAATTGCCAGGTTAAAAGGTAGTTCCATTTTTAGTTTTTTGAGGAAATCCCATACTGTTTTCCATAGTGGCTGCACCAGTCTGCATTCCCACCAACAGTGTTATTCTTTTTCTTTTCCTTTATTTTTTTTATTTCTCTTTTAAGCTCAGGAAGTGAGCCTGGCACACCACAGACATAGAAACTAATTTCAACTCTAGAAATGTACATTATCATTATTGTAATTATTAGTATTATCATTATCACTTTGAAGATACTCTTTGTTCTGAAAGCTATTCTGTTATCAGGTACTTGTTACTATTTGTATTATATTTATTAAGACTATGAGTATCTAAAAGGAATGTGATAATTAATAGAACTCACATTTATTAATTTACCAAATATTTACTGAGTGCCTATAATAAATTCTATTCCTTTTGCACAGTTATTTATTAAAATATGGCATTTGGTTAATAGTCCCATATGTCATGAACTAGAAACCTGCAAGGTGTTTTATTAAACTTCTATCTATAACTATTGGAATTATACTGTACAAATAAAATTCAATTTTACACTCTTATTTTATCTCTTTACTTAAAAGCTTTGGAATATTTCTGTGGCTTTTGTAAATTCACAGTAAAAAGTAAAAATAAAGTATAAAAAATAAGTTTCATGACTATTTCTAGATACTATCTTTTACACGTACCTTGGACATGTTTTTAATTGCAAATTCCTTGTTTATTACCTCATGCTATCTTTTGAATATTTTGCTTAAATTTTAGTGTGTATCCTACTTTTTAAATGAATAATACAGTTTTCTATCAATATAGAAAACATCCCTGATACAGTATTTGCTAAATAGGAGAGGGGGAGATTATTTTTCTGGTTGCTAGCATTCTAACATCTTCTATATGGAAACAATCTCCTACTTTTATTAATCTCCTGTTAAGCACAGAAAACTTCCATCTATGGATGACAAAGGGGACATTTTCTTCTTCCTGTGTACTGGCAGCTAGAACATAAGTATGTTCAAGTTCTCCCTCATAATGTTTGAAAATTAACATAGGACATGAATATATTAGTAGAGTATATTTAAAGTATAATTTGAGAAGTCTGGCAGTGGAAATCCTGCTAAGTCTAGTGGTATTTAGACTAGATACAACCATCCTGTGATGATGGGACAACTAGCCTACAGATCAAGCTGACATGGTAAAGATAGCAGAGCAAACTTTTATATACCATGTTTTTGAACCATAAGACGCACCTAGGTTTTAGAGGAGGAAAATAAGGGAAAAATTTGAAGCAAAAAATGTGGTAAAATATTTAATAACATAGATAACATAATATTTCACCAATGTAAATGTAAACAGAACTCAACAGCAGCATTAACAACCATTATTCCTCCCAAATATTTTTGGGGGGTGTGTCTTATAGCCCGAAAAATACATGTCTATAATTTCCTCAAGGAGTTTTCGGTAGGAATTAAATTAACCAAAAATTAACCAAAGGTAAAGTCTTCTATATGTTTGGATTCCTTCTTATGGGACAGAAATAAGAAAGACCATTCTTATTGCTTTAAACAGTTTAACATACACCATTTTGTAGTTTTGAAAAATAGAATCCCTGGCCTGTGGAAGAGAGGCATCCTTTACTACAGCTACAATGATAGAAATTCATGGTTCTTCACGCAATCCCTTGATTAACACAAAACCTCTCCAATGAAGAAGAGGTGAGGCAATGCGAGAGAAACACAGACATGTAATGTAAATCAGTTTTTGACTTCCCCAGAGGACCTGAAGGGATTTATCATAGTATCTGTGATGTGAGAAAAGGAGAAAACAAAGATCTACCATGGATTAATGGGGAGTGGCTTTGATTGACACATTAACTGTTGATGACTCAGAACACCATGGTTTCACCAACCAGAATGAAGGCTTAAAGGGCTCAGGTAATGAATGGAATTTTGCCCCTAGTTTGACTCATAATCAGCCTAGTGAAACCCCCAGACCATCCTGTTTATTTTTTTATTATTATTGATTTTAGAGAAACAGAGAGAGGAAGCGAGAGGGGGAAGAGAGAACGAAAGAGAGATGAGAGAGAGAGACACCGATTTGTTACTGCACTTGTTTATGCATTCATTGGTTGATTCCTTATGTGCCCCAACCGGGGATCAAATCCACAACCTTGGGGTGCTGGGATGACACTCCATCCAACCGTGCCAACTGGTGCGGGCCACCCTGTATTCATCCCATCAGTTCTCAGATATGCATTTGGAAAAGATAGCTGAGAAACCAATAGAAGTATTTCACTACCCCTTTGGTTTTAGAAGTTACTTCTGTTTTGGCAGGAAGAACCACTTAAAAGTCACTGGGGCCCCTCTGTTCAAATAATTAATAAAAATCAGTATTATACCTCAGGAAATATGCTGATTTCCCCAGTATATTTCTGGGGAAAGCCCATGATTAGTGCCGCCATCTAAGTCTTTAAAAACATAGGATGGAGATTTCTATTGCACTGTCATTTAAATTTTTAGTTTAGTCAGTGGGGAAATGGATAGGTCTTGAAAAAGAATAATGGATTAGCCATTCAAATTACAATTAGAATTCCAAATATGGTTTCCTTCCTTGAGCCAAAACATAGTCTCTGATTGTAGTATATAGATATTAATCTAATGAATGCTTTGTTTTTCCCCAACCCAGAAAACACTGCACTATGTTTTTACCTGGTAGTAACAGTGTGATTTTTACCACCTTCCTTTATTGTTATACCAGCCTCCCAAAGCTGTATCACAAAATATTAGCCAAGGTCCTTAGTTACATATTCACTCCATATAGGACATAATCTATTTCATTACTTGATGACATCAATTTGCTAAGACCAAGGTAGCAAGGAGAGGCATTCTGGGTATCTTAGTATAATACATATATGTTAGTACAAAATACCAGGACTTGCAATTTCAGTGAAGTTTCTGGGGATCCAGTGATCATAGCTCTGATAGGGTAGTACATTTCAAAATAAAGGACACTTGTGCATTCTTCCACTAGCTAAGAGGCACACACTTGAGCATTTTTTATTATTTGGATGCAATAAACAGAATATTTAGGTATACTACTCTGACCCACTAATCATTTACCTGAAAGGTTACTGCTTTTGATATGCCTCAGGACAAAAGAAGAATCTCTAATTTGTGCAGGTGTCAGTGCAGGAATCTCTGCTACTGAGGAGGTATTAAGGTGTTCAGAGTATCTTTGGTACATTGGGATATGCAGCATGCAGAGATGAACAAGCCCCTAAATGAAAATAACAGAGGATGTCTATGGCGTTTAGAACAAATCCATGACTTCTTCAGTAAGTAACTCATCTCCTTCAGATAAATAGCTTTTAACCTACACTAGAATTTGATAAAATCTGACTATCTAACCATAAGATAGCAAGTGCCTCTATAAATTTACTGAACTAGGTCTTACTCCAAGTTCAGAGTGACCAGTATAACACCTATTACGGTGCAGAAGTGAAATCAGCCAAAGCAACCATATAAGCAAGCTGTGTACACTTCCATGCCACCCTCTCACCACAACCCTTTCTTCAATACTCATCTGTGAAGGCATAGCTATCAGTGACCAGTTAGTGAGGAGAAAAAAGATGGAGCCAATTTTATGATAAATGCTGAATGACATTCTAGCACTAGCTAGAAATGCTGCCACAAATTTTAACTCCCATTCCAGTTATTAATGAAAGACTATGCAAGAAGATAATCTTTCTAGTATGAAGGGCTTTTAGTAGTGTATCTCATTGTTCACATCTTTCTAGAAAGTCTGATGGCTGGAAGTAAAAATTTATACCAATTCATGGATAAATGGTCTGGACAAATGCTTGGGAAAATGGGAAGAATGAGTCAATGATTAGTAATAATTAATAATTAGTAATAAGTTTTGAAAAGAAGAATGTGAAAGGACCTCCTGAAGTAGCTCCAGAATATAAGAATATATATGTTCCATCTGAATACTAATTTTAAGGATCATTTGAATGCTTACAGAATGGAGAAAACTTTTAATTATCAGGTAGACCAGATGATCATCTTAGTGTATGCCAGTCACCTTCACTCTTTACTATGTGTTGGGCCTGCCAAGTTTGAGGGAAGGGACCTATCAAAGGAAAATAACATTGAACCTCTTAAAGAGCACAGTGTAATGCAGCCAGAACACAGGAGATTCTACGAGATATTTTCTCACACAGTACAGACTGCTGGTTCCAATAACATCTGGTTCCAATAATTACTAGCTGTGTGAATTCAGGCAATTCATGTAAAGTTGGTGTAACTTTTATTTCCTTTAACTGTAAAATAAATGGGGAATTCTTATCTGTGTCTCAGGGTTGTTATGAGAAATAAATGACTTAAGATATGATAGACAAATAAAGAAGAAGAAAGTGGTGCTTGTATGCAACAGAATATGACTCAGACATAAAAAAAAGGAAACCGTGCTGTCTGCTACGACATGAATGAACCTAGTGGTATTGTGCTGAGTGAAATAACTCAGACAGAAGAAGACAAATGCCACGGGATTTCACTTATATGTGGAATTTAAAAACAAATGAACATGAAGATCAGAAACAGACTCCTGGATATATAGAACATTTCAATGGGAGGGGGTTTGGGGACATGGGAAAAATGGTGAAGGGATAAAGAAGTACAGATATACAGTTATAGAATAGTCACAGGGAAGCACATCATAGCAAACATAGTCAACAACATTGTAATAACTGTGTATGTTTGTAGGGTGGGTACTAGATTTATTGGGGTGATCACTTAGGTATATACAATGTCTAACTAACTGGGTTAGACACTATTTAACTTATATAATAATTTGTGTCAACAGTAATTGAAAAATAAAGCATCATTTAAAGTTAAAAAGTATAAATTGGTACTTACACAATGGTCATGGGATGTAAAGTTTAGCATAGGGCAGTGAATTTCAACTGGTGTGCTGCAAAAATTTTTTAAATATGACATACCTGACTATTTAGCCGGGGACACTGACTTCTTTTCCCTTAGGTTCTCAAAAAAATAAAAATAAAAAATAAAAGCCAACATAACAATCACCATCCAGTATGAATGAACCAAAATTATACCTATTTTCTTGTCATAGTGGCAAAAAGTAATATATTTTTTTGGTGTGCTACAGAAGTAAATAGTTTATGTGTGCACAAATAAACTAATTACTACAATTGCTGGTATAGGGAATATAGTCAATAATATTGTAATAATTATGTATGGTAGGTACTAGACTAATTGGAGTGATCACTTGTAAAGCATCCAAGTGTCTAATCACTATGTTGTATACCTAAAACTAATACAATATTGTATGTGAACTATAATTGAAAAATAAAAAAAATATTTTAAAAGTAGCAACAATGGGAGTTGGAGAAGCAGAGTTATAGAAATTTGTATACTTACATTTCCTCAGTACTAAATATTTGATTTTTTAAATATTAACTATGATAGAGTAGAATTACTTTGGATAGTGGATTCACAGAGTGTTCTGAAAATGAATTGTTTTCACTTCTCAAATTTATGAAAAGTCAACTGGATGGATGTGGGTTTATAATGACAATCCCATTGCTTACTGACAGGGTAATTGGGCAACTTAAACTATATCAGCATAATGAGATAACATATGTGAACAGGGGTAGTGTCTTTCACCTGGTAGATTTCCTCCTTTCCAAATCATAGAGGTATCAGTTTACCATCATCCCAGAACTTTTCTAAATTTATACTAGTAGCCCATCATTAGAAAACTAAGAACAGGTAAAACTATATAAAAGTCTATGACTTTCATACAGATTTTCTAAGTGATAATTTTTTCAACCAAGCATGGGTAGATATAGAGTATTCAATTGTTATCTACTAATTATATCACAACACAAATGTGAGTATAAAAACTGTTTTCTGGAGGGTGGGCAAGCGAGTGAAATGGGGCTACAGGTACAAATTTCCAATTATACAATAAGTAATGGTGGCATAATTAATGTACAGCATAGGAACTATGGTTAATACTGTAGTGTATATTTAAAAGTTGCAAAAGTGTAAAACTTAAAAGTTCTCATCACAAGAAAAAAATGTGGAATTATGTATGGTGATGAATATTAACTAGACTTATTGTGGTGATTATCTTGTAGCATATCCAAATAGTTTATCATAATGTTGTACATCTAAAACTAATATATTGTTATATGTTAATTATATCTGAACAAAAATTTGTTTTCTTGGGAAAAAAGATTGTGTATCCCAGTTCCTTGCACAAAGTAAATGCTCAGTAGATTTTGGGTAATATTATTTTGATATGTTGCTACTACTACTACAATATATGTTTTAGATCATGGATGCAGTGATGGAATAGCCCTGAGAAAGCATTTGTTTCATGCCCCCAAACCTACTCAAAAATGAGGAAGCTAGAACTGGGAGACAGTAAGTATTTATTAAGGTCACATAGAATTTTAGTGGAAAAAAGTAAGAAATAGAATCTAATTTCGTGATACTTAACAGAGTCTTTTCTCTGTGTTATATCTCACAGCTTCTCAGATCTACACATAAATACATACTTGATACACATTTGTAAAAGAGATATGCATATACCATACATTATCTGCTAACATAACTATTTGGAACCTGTACTTGTAAAATGCATACATTTATTTATTTATTTATTTATTTATTTATTTATTTATTTATTAAATATTTTATTTATTTATTTTTAGAGAGGGGAATGGGGGAGAAAGAGAGGGAGAGAAACATCAATGTGTGGTTGCCTCTTGCATGCCCCCTACTGGGGACTTGGTCTGCAACCCAGGCAAGTGCCCTGACTGGGAATCAAACCAGTGACCTGCTGTTTTGCAGGCTGGCACTCAATCCACTGAGCCAGCCCAGCCAGGGTTATACTTATAAAATTTAAAGAGAGATATGTTGCACTTGTTTTTAAATCCTTACGCAAGGACATTTTTCAATTGATTTGAGAGAGGCAGGGAGGGAGAGAGGAAGGAAGAGAGAAGCATCCACACGAGAGAGAAGCACTGATGACCAGTTGCCTCCCATATGCACTCAGAATGAGAATCAAACATACAACCTACATATGTTCCCTGACAGGGAATCAAACCAGCAACCTTTCAGCCACAGGATAATGCTCCAACCAAGTGAGCCATACCAGCCAGGGCATGCTGCATTTGTCGTTTAACATGTGCCAGTTTCTTAAATATGTTGGGAAATACATGTAAGTACTGATGCTAAAAACATTTCAGCTTTTGTACTTGCTTGCACAAGAAATTGAGATAGTTAATATGCTTATGAAAAATTATAAATTTTTAGTATCAAAATGGGTATTTTTCCTCTAAAATAGCTAAAATATTTCATACCAATATGTACATATTTATATACTCATATATTTTAACTCATTGATAAAAAGGATATTGAAAGAAATTATGCTTAAATGAAATTGGAGTTAGAAGGCTTTTATATAAACTTTATTTCTCTGACCCAACACACATGTGTGTTATCTGCCAGGAGTGACTTTAAATGGCATTAACTGAAAACACAAAAACTCAAAATCTAAAATCAGGTGAACTGGAGCACTTTCTCTTTCTACAAGAAGAAGCAAAAACCTAGCAGAAACAATGAAAGATTATGCATTTTATTTCATTTCATTGTTTTTAAGTGAAAAAAAGGGAGTGAAACCCATGTGAGGATTCATAGCTCTTAACTAAAGCTCATAACTTAAGAGGGAAGAAAGGAGGGGAGGGCAGAGGTGGGGAGAAGATTCAGGAACAACAAATAGAGACCAGGCTCAGTATTAACTCTGAAAGTAGTTTGGTTGTTATAATCTGTACTCCCATCATGAAGGAAACTATGTTTTCATGTAATATACCAACTACAAGCTAACAAACTAGTCAATTTTTTTTTTTTTGATCATTGCCTTATTGGCTGTGTCTAGAGCAGTGTTCTTCAGTGGAGTGTTTCCCATACCAGATGGTGATAGGTAGGACAATCCAAATGATATAAAGTAAAATAATGTGCTATTTACAAATTTTATTTAATCCTCATTCTATATTTTTGTGCCTGTTTCATACTAAACAAAATATAATATCAGGACAGTAGCACTTATGAAATCCTGTAAGTAAAATAATTTATCTCAGCAATGCACATGGAACTGTTTAAATGATAGTGTATGTGAACACTAGTCTAAACTGTTAAGTAAGGGTTAGCAAACTTTGGCCAGTGAGCCAAATGTTGTCTACATCCCTTTTTAAATAAAATTTTATTGGAACACAGCCATGCTTGCATATTGCCCATGAATGGTTTTGCACTATAATGGAAGAATAAAGTCGTTACAACAGAAAGCCTATGGATTTCAAAGCCTAATAATTTTTCCCCCTCTGGCCATTTATAGATTCTCTTGAGAAAATAGGATAAGAATTCAGGTCAAACTTGTTTGCTGGCAAGGAGAGAATCTTAATATCTCTCAGGGACACGATTCCAGAGTTTATTAAGAGTTGTCACACCTTGGAATTTTCTCAGCTAACAATAAAAGGTGCAAGTGTATCACTTCTCTTTAAACTATAAATGCAAAGTACACTTCATGTCTATTTCCTCAAATTAGGCTTTTTCTCTATTGCTAAGGAAGGTGACTGACCTTGGCAATGGTACTTACACTCTCTAAGCCTCAGTTTAATTACATTAAAATATTAAAATAAGGACTGTAATATCTTTTATGTGTTTATAAGTGATTTGCTTGCAATTGCTCGAAGTTTGGCAAATGAGCACTGAGTAAATGAAAGCTGCTTCTCTTCCCACATGTTTTGACAGAATATATCTCACATAGGGCTGACTCTATAAAGTTACATCAATATGCAAGACCTTACTGACCTTTGAATATACATTGGGTTGGCCAAAAAGTGCATTTGATTTTTTCTGTATGATGGCTCTCGTAGCACTTAATTGTCTTTAACTTCATTCGAAACAATTTTGTTAGACTGTATTGTGACAACTGTCATAACAGTGTGCATTAAAAAAGAAACAAAACTAGTGAATTTTTATATAGCCATTTCAATATTAAAGATGGAAGAAAATACGCAACATTTTTGGCATATTATGTTTTATTATTTCAAGAAAGGTAAAAAAGCAACTGAAACACACACAAAAATGATTTGTGCAGTGTGTGGAAAAGGTGCTGTGACTGATCGAATGTGTCAAAAGTGGTTTGTGAAGTTTTGTGCTAGAGATTTCTCACTGGATGATGCGCCACAGTCAGATAGACCAGCTGAAGTTGGTGGTGATCAAATTGAGATGTTAATTGAGAACAATCAGTGTTACCATATAACATGCAGGAGATAGCTGACATACTCAAAATATCCAAATCAATAAGGTATTGGTAAAAATGAAAAATGTGTCTTTTATTTTACAGAAAAATATGTGGGCTTTTTTGCCAACCCACATACTAGTGGTTTAAGTATGTCTGCTTTACAAATTATATACCTAAAAGAGCAATAAAAATAAAAGTAAAGTAGCATTAAAGTGAGAGTAGAAATATAAATAAAAGAAGAGGTAAACTGTGGCTGATGTTTGATGAGTGCTAACTGATTGATGGAATTTAGCCAAGATTTAGGCCTGTGATCTCACTGTTAGACTCTTGACAACTAGGCCCAGAGTGTACATTTAAGAACCAGGTGGGGAAGTGCTTTAAAGAACTTCATGGTTTAATTAGAAACATCAACCTATTCAGATGTCTTCAAACATGAGTGTTCTAGCACTGTACGCCTCATTTTAACCATGTTTCTTTGATCTGAACCACGATTTTGAATTTTGTCCATCAGAATCAATGTTCTTAATGGGAGGACCACGGACTTTTTTCTTTACATTCCTAATAACCAGTCAAGTGCCTAGAAAATATTAAATCCTTAACAAGTATTTACATGATAAATGAAAGATGAAAGGAATTGATATTATATAGCAATTGGAAGAAAGAGATGAGAATGAACAAAATGAATCCCTCATAACTACTACAAATTACTAGAAATGATAGTTATGTTGCATTAAGTTTTTTATCTCAATATTTTTAAAATTAAAATATTTTAAATCTAATATTTATTTTTTAAATGTAAATATTATATAGATAAATTAATCTCAGTAACTAGAATTTATATGTAATGCAAGTTGCTGTTGGAAAAATGCAATATTTTTCAAACACTAAAGATCTCTTTTGAGGTAAGTGTCTTCAGTGTTGCAAATTAAAAGAAAAAAGTTTCACAATTTATAAGAATTTAATTTAAATTTTTTTAAGAATTAAAAGAAAGAGAACCTGGCTTACTAGCATAGAAAATCTATAATGCAGGTATTATATTATAACTGGAATAATCAGTCCTAATATAGTTACATGTCATTAACTTTAAGGATAGTTTTTAAATAAACCATTAAAACATTATATTTTCCCACCCATTTACCATAGTCCAGTATTTTCAAAGAGAACAGAAAGAGATATATTACAAAGTAAAAAACTCTTAACTGTCATTACTTCAATGACTTTGTCCACAATAAAATTCAGCAGTAGACCCATGTCAAACATGGAGGCAAGGACCAGCAGGGAAAAGACAGACTTTCTGACCCTCAGAGGGTGCCCCTCAGGGAACATCCCAGAATCTCATAAATGTATGTGAGGTGAGAAAGTAAGTTAAAGTTAAATTTAAGTGGTTTTCAATACCCAAAGACTTCTAATATGGCTGAAGGATCCCAATAGCAGGGTCTTCCAATCAGTGGTGATAGTCAAAGTAATGTCCTGTTTTCTATGACATGTTCCATTGAATCAAGCTCAGTTAATGAGCTCAAGGTGAAAAGATACAACATATGAATGCTTGCTAGAAAGTCTTCAGCAAGAGGACATGAAATCAATTAGATCAAAGAAAATCTAGAATCCTAAGCAAAGACAAGGATGTCATAAAACCAATATTATGGACTGGGCTACTATGCAGACCTAGCAAAGGCTAGCAGAAGGCTGCAATTAAGTAAGTAACTGGGCTGCCAACTAGAGAACTACTTTCAGTTCCACGTCTGTGGGAGTAGATCATCTCTTATTTTTAGGGCAAGGGAGAGAGGCAGAAGCCACAGTTTGATGCTTTTCAGCACCAGCAACTGGGAAGAACAAAGGCTCCCAGGAAATCAATCTATGTGTCTTAAAGAAGACTTATTCCTTGTATTCCAAAAATTACATAGCTGGGCAAAAAGAAAAATTCTATTTTAACATCTGGCATTTGGAAATTAACTTAGTGTTAAAGAGATGATAACATACCCCCCCAGGCAAGATATATAGTTTCTCAATTTAAAAATGCTTCATTCTCACCCAAAACATCCCTGATTGCTGATCTTTACACCTGTGTGTGAAGCACAGCGGAGAAGGCTATTTCACATCCTTGGTGTCCAGCAGCGTTTACAACCAAAATTGCTCTTAATGACTTCAACAAAGCTCTAAGTTGTCACAAAGTTGATCCAAAGTTTAAGGTAAGAAATCAGACTCTTGATTAGTTTTCAAGCAACTTTAGTAGGATGGTGTTATAGAAAACACAGAGCTGTTTTTTCCTGAAATTTCATCTTTACAGAAATCAAGGCCTTAAAATTATACTAAATAGGTTTTGCCAATGGGGCAATGGAGTTTTTATAAAATAATTATTTGAAGGCATAGGATATGTTGTGCATAGGAGTTACCAGGGGAGCTTACAGATGTCTGGACTCCATGTCAAGGGGCTCTGATTTTGTATTTTGAAGGTAAAACTTGGAAACTTATTTTTAAACCAGCCACCTGTATGATTACTATCCAACAACAAATAAACCAGAGATAAAGGGAAAAAATGAAACTGGAAGGTCTTAGGGCTGCCACTGTGTGGACAGTAGAAAGGGAATACTGAGGATCAGAGGGAGGAGGATTTCCTTTTGATTGACTAAAAACTGTCAAAATTGTCTTGAAGGAAGCCATGTTTTCTACCCAAGGAGAATTAAAGAGAATGGGAGATTATGGTAATGCCTTTATTTTAGGCAAAATAATTTTTTTTATTTTAGGTGTATGGAGCTGCTGTGATGTATGAATCTAGCAGAGAGGCTATCATGCCACAAAATATAAAATCCCCCAAGTATGCCAGCAAAAATAATATCCTAATATTCAAATGATTAGGTTATTTTTCTAAAGGGTTTTTGTTTTAAAAATATTACATTTTCCCCAAAAGTTACATTTAAGCTGGTTCTTAAGTAAAAAGAACAAAATCTAAATGCAATCCTAAATGTCCTTTTGGAGTAGTTAAAATCAAAATCTATTTTCCTCTGTCCCCATGCATGATTAAAACTAAATACATGAAATGACCAAACCACATTTGACCCTATACCCAAGAAGGGATTACTTTGTCATTTTCAATGCAATGGGACACATATGCCATCCACAACAAATGACTGATGTGCTCTCTGATATTTTGCAAATAAATACAATGTATTTTTACTTGTAAGTACCATCTGCAGGATTTCAAGCATGTAAAATATTTTGATGCTTCAGGGACTTTTATATAATTGATGCTATCTTTTTCTCAGAATGCTTCAATGACTGATTATGAAATATTTTCCCAGTTTCCCTTACATTAATTCTTGAAAATAAAATCCCCATTCTCTGACCCCAATTTGGACAGTCGGCCATCTTTACCAGTAGTACCCCTCTGGACTGCCCCAAATCCCTGCCACTTTATAGAAACACAAAACAAAACAAAGCAAACCCCACAGGTTATTGAAGTAATGGCATAGGATTTTCACCCAGGGGTATTTGGCTGTTTCTCATTTACCATAAAATCAGAGACAGATCTCAGGCTCCCTTCACAGGGTAGCAGGGTACTCTGTAATGACCGCTGACCCCTTCTTTCTGTCATCAGGATGGCACTCCAGCAGGGCTAAATTCTATTGCCTGGATTCTGCTCTTGAACAAGAACCCTGCTAGTCGTGCTGGACTTACCAGAACCATCTGGTGCTTCGGAAGTTATCTTGGAGCATTAAAGAGGGAGCTTGTAGGGCTGTCAGTAGAGCTGAGGCCTCGGGCTGAGAATGAAACTGCTCTGCCTTTTCACTGAACCAGCTGAGCTACCTGTCTGTAGGTGATGCACATCACACTTTTTAAAAGCGGCAGCTCCACGTGATGCAGCTACATCCTGCTAGAGCAGCCCCCAGCAAGAAGTGCCAGAAAACAAAAATCACACAAGGGTAGCAGCAGCCCACGTGATTCACAATCAGATTGAGTACTTTTCTCATAAGGAAGAACTGTGAACAAGTCAGATGAGCTGGAAAGCCAAATTGAGAGAAGTGGAAGGGAGAGAAAACTTTCAAAGGGCCTCAGAAAAGCTACAACCTAATTCAGAGTCTTCACTCTATTTTTAGTCTGATCTATACTAACCTCACAACTTAACCCATGGATTTTGCAGTACAGTTTTCAGAAACAATAGCTGCAGAGCCAAAGATTCTTCAATGCCTTTTCTCTTATGTTCACTTATACCACCATAGTTAGCAGCCATAACCGATTAACTCCACATATGGCTTGAGTTGTAAATAAACATAGAGACATAAGATCACTAGACCATATGCTCCCTTAGGGCCAGAGGTGCATGTCAAAAGTAGTATCCAAGTTATATTGCATCTGATAATAAATGCTTAGATAAATATAGAATAAAACGGATGCAATTTTTCACCTTAATAAGCATTTATACAGTTTACCTCATTTACTCATCACAACTACACAAGAGGCAAGTGATGAGAAGACAGAGGCTTAGAAAAGTAAATATCCTGGCCAACATGACATGCTTTATTCACAACTTGTCAATCTGACCCCAGGGGCTATGGCTTCAACTGATATTTCTGTCTATTCAGTAACATATATTTTAAAGATATTAAGAAGAAAATATATTACATGGAACAGATACCATCAAATAAGTGTATCTTTATTTCTTCATTTATTTCAATGGAACAATCTTGTGTCAAAATGGTGCTCATGTGGGCAGAACTGATATGTACACACCCTTGTTACCCTTTCTTGAAAAATAAAAATAAGTTATGGCTCTTTTATCTTCAAGGTTTCCAAGTATTAAAAATAAATAATTTGCCTTGGTAACCTACTGAATATGTCTCTAAAAGATCAATTAATGAAAAAGGCACACTTACATAACTTTTAGTCCATAACCTATTTATTAAAGGATCCTAGGATGGAGTGCAGGCTTGTGAACCAAACCATTGCAGTTCGATTCCCAGTCAGGGCACATACCTGGGTTGCAGGCCAATTCCCAGCAGGGGACACATGAGAGGCAACCATACATTGATATTTCTCTCCCTCTCTCCTTCCCTTCCCCTCTAAAGATAAATAAATTAAATAAAAAAAAGAATCTTAGATATTTTCTGTATTGAGATTAAAAAAAACTGTCTAAGCTTATCTAAATACCTGAAAAACAGGATGTGTTTGTGTATTTGGAGAGTCATCACCTAAAAAAGGGAGTTATTGATGAACTTTCTAGGAAAATTAGCAATGGTGGAAGCAGCTGTTTTTATCAGAGAAAGTGGCTTCCTGGACTACTCAGAGTGACTTCCATCTGACCCCAAATGATTAACTCATCCAGTACAATCTACACCAGTTTTTCTCCCCCCCCCCATAATAAGTGATCAGGAAAGAAATGTAGACGTGGTTTGTAATTTTTTAAAAACTGATGAAAAAAAGAGATGAAACAATGAATCCAGGCACCAAGTTACAAAATCAAATTATGAGGATTATGCATTGCTATTCCCTTTCAATGTTCCCTTTCAAAGTTTTGGCATGAACGTAACTGACTGACTCTACATGCACTGGCTTTATAATAAATTAGAATAAAAAGATATTCATACTCCTTAAATGTATCTACAGAAGTCTGGCTGTAGTGCTATCATCTATCATGATTTTTTTTAAAGAATGACAAACAGGAAAGGAATAGAAGTTCTAGGCTTAATATAGTAGTGAATCATTCTAGATTTTAAGGAGAATCACATTTGTCTCAGGTATGACTGCTGACTCTTGACTGACTTTATGATATTTTAGCTCATGATCTTCAAATATGTCTGTCACTCAGTGAGAGAAATACTAGCTGTAGGCTAATTTAAGAGCCAGACTTTTCATACATTTATTGCTCCATCCAAAATTATCCAGCCTCTAACATCCAAGTCAAAATCTTCAAATGCTTTTTCTGAACACAGAAACACAATGAAAATATGGATAGTAAGCTACCTTTTAAATCTTAATGTAGTAGAGTCAGAGAAGAGCATGGTCCACCACGGAGTAAAACCTGTTCAGCACCAAACTCAGTTTCTAATCAAGAGCAGCCATCAATATAACATGAAAATAAATGCATAGACAGCTGGCTTCAATAAACAAGCTCCAGAACCAGAGTGTGGCATGCTGGTCAACTCTTTCTAACAGATTAAGTGACTCACATAATCCAAAGCAACCACCAGCAGCCTGTCGCATCCCAGCTCCATCCCCAAACAACTTAGATGTAACTCTGGAACATAAAGTTTTGTAGAGATGCATTTAATTCTTCAAGAATATTAAAAATAACTCATTCTTAACATTTCTTTTTAGAAATCTAATCTTTGATCTTTCCGGTAATTCTTTGTAGGAATCACACACAATGAGTCTTGGGGCTTGGGAGATCAGGAAACATGCTGGAGGCAGGAAAGAATACTGGCTCATAGTATGGTAAAGAGGAGTGAGTGCACAAATGTAAATTGCTTTTGTTGTTATTGTAATTGTTAATATTAATATTGACATTGCTACTCAGTACGCTGATTGGATAGATGACTGAAACATCAAACGTACATGGGCTTAGCAATATTTTCTCAGTCATGTGATGAATTTCAGAAAACTCCTAACTCAATTGAATGGGTGGAGGAATGAAATTTTTAAGAAAAAATCCTTTGGAGAAGATTTACATATACAGAGGCATGATGTTTAAAACATGTATCTCTGGGAAAAAAGAGATCTTAGATGCCACCCAGTAGCCGTGTGATTTAAGACAAAATTAGTTAACCTGTCTAAATTCAGTAACTTGGTCTTTAAATTTCTGACCAAATACCTACTTTATAAGGACAAAATGAAATCGTGCAATTAGATTACAGAATTTAGCATATAGTGAACATTATAGGACTGGTCTCTTTTATGTTCCTAGAAATATCTAATAACATGAGCAAAATAGGATCAACATAACAGATCGCAGTAATGCATCTTAGAGCAAAAGTTGTCATGTTTGGTTATTGTAGCACCACAATGTGGACTGTGAAATGAAAGGTCAAAGTGAAATGCTCTCACCAGGTAAGCTTTAACATGTCTGCTTCTACTTAGACACCATGTTATGTCTGTTCATACAGTCAAGGGGGGAGCAATCATATATTTCATAATGTATACAATAAAGAATTGAACACTATCTTTTTGGGGGGGTTCAATTGAAGAAACAGCAGGTACTGCAAATCTTAAAAATTAACTTTCTTCAAGCTATTTTCTGATGTCATTTTATAAGATCTAACATATAAGAAGACTTTTTATAAAACATAAAGGGTAAAGTTACTTCAGTTACTTTTGTAGGAGGTATCAATAGTATATAATCTTTTATATTTTTAATGGACATATATATTCATGTTGCTAATTGAAAATAATTTTCATAAGAAATAGGGCTCCTGACTGCCAATGCTGACTATACCCATCATAAAATGATGAAAATACAAAGAGTACGAGCTACTTATATCCACTTAAAATGGTAATATGTTGGCAAATTATGTCCATAAAGATCTTAAATTTTAGACTTAATCTGGAAATATATGTTACTGATAAATAAAATAAGCATGCATAACTTTTTTCTCTTTTCTTTCTCTCATCTGTTTTCATCCTTTTATTCCTCCCCACCCTGCACCCCCACTCCCATCACCATTCCCCACCTTAGTTCACGTCCATGGACCTACATATAAGTTATTTGGCTTCTCAATTTCCTATGCTATTCTTAACCTCCCCCTGTATAATTTGTAGCTACAATTTATGCTTCTTATTCCTTGTACCTTTTTCCCCATTCTCCTTCTCCCCCTCCCTGCTGATAACTTTCCTTGTAATCTCCATTGCTGTGATTCTGTTCCTGTTCTAATTGTTTCCTTAGTTTTTGTTTTATTTTTGTTTTCTTTTTAGGTTCAGTTGTAGATAGTTGTATGTTGTCATTTTACTGTTCATAGTTATGATTTTCTTTTTCTTTCTTTCTCTTTGACTTTCTTTTTCTTAGATAAGTCCCTTTAACATTTCATATAATAAGGGCTTGGTGATGATGGACTCCTTTAACTTGACCTTACCTGGGAAGCACTTTATCTGCCCTTCCATTCTAAATGATAGCTTTGCTGGATAGAGTAATCTTGGATGTAGGCCCTTGCCTTTCATGACTTTGAATAGTTCTTTCCAGCCCCTTCTTGCCTGTAGGTTTCTTTTGAGAAATCAGCTGATAGTCTTATGGGAACTCCTTTGTAGGTAACTTTCTCCTTTTCTCTTGCTGCTCTTAAAGTTCTCTCCTTATCTTTATTCTTGGGTAATTTAATTAGGATGTGTCTTGGTGTGTTTCTTCTTGGATACAACTTCTTTGGGACTCTCTAAGCTTCCTGGATTTCCTGGATGTCTACTTCCGTTGCTACATTGGGGAAGTTTTCCTTCATTATTTGTTCAAATAAGTTTTCAATTCCTTGCTCTTCCTCTTATCCTTCTGGCACCCCTATGATTCAGATGTTGGAATGTTTAAAGTTGTCCCAGAGGTTCCTCAGCCTCACCTCATTGTTTTGAATTCTTGTTTCTTTATTCTGTTCCAGTTGGATGTTGATTTCTTCCCTTTGTTCCAAATCATTGATCTGAGTCCCGTTTTCCTTCCCTTCACTGTTGGTTCCCTGTACATTTTCCTTTATTTTACTTTGTACAGCCTTCACATCTTCCTTTGTTTAGCAACCATACTCAATCAGGATGCTCATAGCATCCGTGTTTTAAACTCTGCATCTGATAGGTTGGCTATATCCTCATTGCTTAGTTCTTGTTCTGGAGTTTTCCAAGAAGAGGCTATATTTCTTTGTCTAGGTGCACTTGTTATGTTGTAAGGGACAGAGCCTTAGGTACTTACCAGAGTGGGGCAACTCACTTAGCTGCATTTTTGTGCTGTATTTGGGGGAGGAGTGAAAGAAGGAACACTGCTGCTTGCTAGCTTGGTTGGTTCTTGGCTCACTTTCAGTCACTTCCCCCTCTCCTTGTACACTGATTGGCACTGATTCCTGAGTGGATGGGTTTGTGTACATTCTAAGGCTTGGAGGATTTCCCCAACAAACTCTCTTGTGAGATTGGGAGTTTCTCCTGCCACCACAACCCACACAGATTTTTACAGTCAGAGATTTTGAGGCTTTCTTTTGCAGTGCTGGAACTTTGGATTGTGTGGTCTGTCTCACTGCCCAGTTATGCCTCCCAGTTTATTGGCAAGTGAATGTGGGACTGCCAGCCAGCACCTCCCAGTTCTCCAGGTGGTGCCTTGCTGTACATATTCTCTGCCCCAGCTATCCATTGCCATCCCTACCAGTCTGGATGGATGTTTCTTCCTCAACTCCTTGTTTGTCAGACTTCCATATGGTTCAATTTTCTGGCAGTTCTGGTTGTTTTTTGTTTTTATATTTGTTGTTTTCCTTCTTTTGGTTGTGCAAGGAGGCAAAATGCATCTACCTACACCTCCATCTTGACTGGAAGCAGCATGTGTAACTCTTATTACCCCAGAACATTGACTAGAAATATACAATGAGGAAAAACTGATGCTTGCAAACTTTCAGAGAAAAAAAAATCAAACACCAAGTTAATTGCATCTTAAGAAATCATTTATGCATGAATTAAATTTACACATGAAAATAGAAGTATCCTCCTTAGAAAAAAGTTGGTAAGGACTGTATTTCTAAAGTTAAAATTTTGAATTAATGGAGTCAAAGACACTGAAAGAGAATTTTTGCAGAATTCTTCTCATCAATGAAGAACTGAGATAAATAACAATAGCAGGTAAAGATTTATTTTATACTGAAAACATGGAAGAGAAAATTGAGACCAAATACAATTTTCCCTTTGTAACAGACACTAAATGAAAAGAAATTAAAAGTTAAATTTTAGAAATCTGCTATAATGTACAGAATCATGTACAAATATACTTAGGTAATTATATTAAAAACTAGACATAATTATCATTCTTCATACAAATTTGATAAATTTTATGTCATCTTTTTATCTTCATACATTTGTTAGTTAAAGATCCTTTCTATGTGCTTTTAGCTGTCTATAATATTGAAAAAAAAAAGGTAATTATTGCCCTAGCTGGCTGGCTCAGTTGTTGGAGTATTGTCCCATACACCAAAAGTTTGTGGGTTTGTTTACCAGTAAGGGCACATACCTAAGTTTTAGGCCTGTTCCCAGATCAGGGTGCATATGGAAGGCAATCAATGCATCTCTCTCTCTCTTTCTCTCCTCCTCCCTTTATTTCTAAAGTCAATAAACATATCCTGGGATGAGGATTAAAAAAAGAGTAATCGCCAAGTTTTTGAGCATTCATTATTTATAAACATGGGACAAAACAGAGGTAAAATTTCATTTATTTAATTTATTCTATGTATGTATGTATGTATTCACTTATTGAATTTTGTTTTTGCCTTTCTTTAATTATATTTTATTGATTACACTATTACAGTTGTCCCAATTTTGCCACCTTTGCCCCCATCTACCCAGACTCCCATTCCCTCAGGCAATTGTCAAACTATTGTTCATGTCCCTGTGTCCTGTGCATATGTTCTTTGTCCTCTCCATTTTCTATACTGTACTTTACATTCCTGTGGCTATTCTGTTAACTACCTAGTTGTACTTCTTAATCTCTTCATCCCTTCACCTATTCTCCTATACACCCCTCCCATGTGGCAACAATCAAAACACACCCCATATATATGATCCCATCTCTATTCTTCTTGTTTGCTTAGTTTTTTAGATTCAATTGTTGATAGATATGTATTTATTGCCACTTTACTGTTCAAAGTTTTGATGTTTTTGGTTTTCTTGAATAAGTCACTTTAACATTTCATATAATAATAGTTTGGTGATGATGAACTCCTTTAGATTTTTCTTGTCTGAGAAGCTTTTTGTCTGCCCTTTGATTCTAAAGGATAACTTTCCTGGGTAGAGCAATTTTGGTTGTAGGTCCCTAATTTTCATGACTTTGAATATTTCTTGCCAATCCCTTCTAGCCTGCAAAGTTACTTTTCAGAAATTATTGACAGTATTATGGGAACTCCCCTGTAGGTAACTAACTGTTTTTTTCTTGCTGCTTTTAAGATTCTCTCTTTATCTTTAACCTCTGGTGTTTTAATTATGATGTGTCTTGGAGTGGGCCTCTTTGCATTGATCTTGTTTGGGACTCTCTTTGCTTCCTGAATTGCATGTCTGCTTCCTTCACCAAATTAGGAAAATTTTCTTTCATTATTTTTTCAACTAGATTTCCAAATTCATGCTCTTTCTATTCTCCTGGCACCCATACAATGTAAGTGTTGGAATGCTTGAAGTTGTCCCAGAAGTGGCTTACACAATTCTCACTTTTTTGGTTTCTCCTTTGTTCTTGGTGTTCTAATTGATTGATTTTTGCTTCCTTATGTTCCAAATCATTGATTTGATTCTCAGCTTCATCCACACTACTGTGTTTCCCTGTAAATTGTTCTTTATTTAAGTTAGTGTATCCTTTATTTCTGACTGTATTTTTATGCTGCTGATATATTCACTAAGTTTCTTGAGCATCCTTATAACCAGTATTTTGAACTCTGCATCTGATAGATTGTTTATATGCATTTTGTTTAGTTCTTTTTCTGGAGTCTTGATATATTCTTTCATTTGAATCTTGTATATTTGTCTCCTCATTTTGGCAGCCTTCCTGTGCTGTTTCTAGGTATCAGGTAGAGCTGTTGTGACTCCCTATGTTGGTAGCATGGCCTAATGTAGTAGGAGTCCTGTAGGGTCCAGTGGCACAGCCTCTCCTATCACCCAAGCTGGGTACTCAAGGTGCACTCTTGTGTGGGCTGGTTACACCCCCCTCTTACAGTTGAGCCCTGACTACTATTGGCAGATCAATGGGAGAGACTTACCTAGGCCATTCAGGGACTGTAAGGACTGGCTGTAAAGACTGGCTGTAAGGACTGTAAGGACTGGCTATGACCACTGACCACAAACCTCCACCATCCATGGAGGATCAGCTATGAGTAGGCAGGCTCTAGTTTTCTGATGTAGTCTGTAGCTGTCCAATGGGTGTGCAGGCTCTGGAGTTTCCCAGGTGATGCAGGCTAAGGTCAGCCACCCACTGTGTTTTGCCTGGGGCCACCCTGACTGAGTTATAAAGCAATCTGAGATGGGTGTTACTTGTGTTGGGCTTGGAGATTCCTAGGTAAAGCCAAGCTGTGAATCCAGGCTGGCTGCTACTAGTTCTAGGACTTTAGCCATTTAGCAAAAGACATGGGGGCTGAGGGCACTCTGAGGCTTACTGTTGCTTGTTTGAAAATATTTAGGGACTTGTGAAGCATAAGCCAAGACCAGCCATTCTTATGTGAAAACAGCTTCGGTGGGCCAATAAATTGGGTGGGACTGAGTCTCTGGGAATCTCCAGGGTTGGGTAAACAGTGTTAGCTCCTTTCAGGTTGATGGAGTCTTAGAATTGGCACCAGCCTGCTAGCTCTGTGGTTAGTGGGGGAAGGGTTCAGAAAAGGGACAATGGCTTCTGCCCACCTTTCTGTCTTAGAGAAAGCTTTGTCCCTGCTCTTGCCTTGATTCCAGACACTTCAGTTTCTCCCTGTATGCCACTGGTGCCTTTCAAGCTGCTATTCTTAGTGATAATGTTATGATAAAATACTTTTATTTTTCTATTCTTCAGATAATATGATAAAACTTTTGGAGAAGTTCAGTGATTTTTCCCAGTTACACAGGTAATGCATGAATCCTACTAAGTGGATCAGGTGACTATCTAATTGAGTCCCACAGACAAGGTTTTACTGCCTAGTAGTGAGCACACTAAGTAGGTATCACCCTTACAGCACTAAGTACGTCACTTTACACGGTCTAAGAATATGTGATGCATGAGTATACCACATATTACTCAAGTTACACATACTTTTGATGTAGCCTTTGATGTAGAGGATCTCTAGTGTCTATAGTGGAGATTGACATTATTTTTCTAAGAGGAGCCAGGTTGTAAATATCTTAGGCTTTGCGGGCCAGCAGGCTCTACTGCAACTACTCAACTCTGTTGTTATGGCACAAAAGGAGTCATAGACAACACAGAAGTGAATGAGCATGGCTTTGTTTCAATAACATCTTATTTATGAACATTTAAATTTCATATCATATTCACCTGACATGAAATATTCTTGTTATTTCTTTTCAACCATTAATAATGCAAAACATTCTAAGCTCTGGGATCATCCAAAACCAGATGGAAGATGCAATTTTGCATGCAAGCTATAATTTTCTGACCCTCTGCTCTACAGTGTCTAAAGTTCTTAGTGGCAGCAGTGGCTTAGGTATTTGTGTACTCAAAAAAATCTGGTATAACTGTATCCTGCTGTTTACAGCCCAATGAACTCTTAATAAATGATTTGGTGCATTGTTTTAATGCACTATTCATCTTTCAAGTGATATAATTAATTATGCTCATAGAACACAAGATAAATAATCCTAAGTTATATCATAAAAAGCAAGATGTAAAACTTGTCTTATCATTGAAACTAAGTAGTATTTTCCAGATTAAAACTTAATGATAGTTCTGGGATCAAGGAAAAAGGTTTTGGAAAATTCTTGTACATTTGATAGTAAATCTTTAAACAATTATAAGCAAGGTATCTTCCAAGATTTCTAAGAAACAATTCATTGTCACTTATATATTTAGCTATCAGAAATGTTTTTATGATTTTTATAGTTATATAATTTTTACATTTTTATAGTTTTTGTATTTTTTCCTAATTCTAATTTTTTAGCAATAATATGCCCACTTTTACTTGGTTTTGGTCACTTTTATAATTTAAAAATAGATTATATATAAGTTATAATCCAGTTTCAAAAATCCCTTTTAACTTCATGGTTTCTTCAAATTCCAGACCTTCAGAGAAGCAATAAAAATGAAAACACAATATTCAACCAATTGCTCCTTTGGACAGATATTGAGTTCTTGCATATAATTGCTCCTTTTGGCATATTTAGGAATAATATGCAAAACTTCCCAGAAGCTACCATGCTATCAACTTTATTTTCTTCTCACAATTGTACTATCAAACTGAGGGCCTTAGAGTAATTTTTCACTGACCTTTAAAATAAATAGAAGAAACAATGTATATATATTTTTTTCATTTTGCTTTTCAAATAGCCACCCATCGAGCAAAATGAAAAAAAAATTATAACAACATAGTATTTGCCAGATCTTGCTGTTGCTAGTAATTCCTGGACAGGCATTTGACGGATTCATGATTGGATGGTTCTGGTCATAGTGCTGTCACCATTCATGAAATGAAAGTCCTGAATGGCTTTCTGGAAAGTCAGGGCAGCCCTTCTTCTCTTTCATGGAGAAAGGCTATGCAATGTTAGATTATTAACATTAGAGCTGCTATTAAAACAAATAAACAAACAAACATAGAAAGCCAGATAAACTATGACTTTCTTTTCTACAAAGCTCTGTAGTGTCGAGTTCCAGCCAAGATGGAAGCATAGATAGGAATGCTTCACTTCGTTGTACAACCAAAAGAAGGATAATAACCAATTAAAAAACAAACAAACAAACAAAAACAATGAGAATAGTCAGAAAATCAAACTGTATGGAAAGCCGACAACCAAGGAGTTAAAGAAGAAACATTCATCCAGACTGGTAGGAGGGGTGTAAAAGGGCAGCCAGGGCAGAGAGGATGTGGGACAAGGCATTGGTTGGCACACTGGGGTAGGCAAGGTGGTGGTTGGCAGGCCAGGTGGTCCCACGTTCACATGTGCATAAGCCAGGAGGAACAGCTGGGGAGCAAGACAGAGCATGGAACCCAGAGCACAGTTTCCAACATGGGAGACTAAAGCTGCAATACCTCTGGCTGTAAAAACCTGTGGAAGTTGCAGCAGTGGCAGAAACTCCTAGTCTCACAGGAGAGTCCACTGGAGAGACCTATGGGATCCTAGAAAGTACACAAGCCCATCTACCCAGTAATCAGCACCTGGAAGGGTACAATCCACTTGTGGAAAAAGAGGAAAGTGACAGAAAGTAGGGCAAGAGCCATGATAGCTAGCAAGTGGCATTGTTCCCTCTTTGACTCCTCCCCCACAGACAGCACCACAATAAAATGAAGTGGGTTACCCTGCCCTGGAAAATACCTAAGGCTCCACCCCTTACAACATGACAGGTGTGCCCAGACAAAAAAAAATATGGCCCAAATGAAAAACCATAAAAATTCCAGAAAAAGAACTAAACAATGAGGAGACAGCCAACCTATCAAGTGCAAAGTTCAAAACACTAGTAATCAGAATGCTCACAGAAGAGACAGAGTATGGTAGCAAAATAGAAGAAGATATGAAGGCTATGCAAAGTGAAATAAAGAAAAAAATGATTCTCAAAGGATAAAAAAATTAGTGACAATGCCCAGCAATTATAGAGGAAAATAATGACAAGAAGGAAATTCAGAGAAAAAGAGAAGTTTACATTCAAAACCTTTGGTGGGAAAATGATTATAGAATCTGTTAGGCTCTCCCAAATTCCAATAGACCCTGTTACTGTAGGAATACCTTACTCAGCAAAACTACTCTTTCCTTCACTCAATTTGCTCCACATTCTCCATCCCTTTTTGAATGGATAGTCCTATGGAAAATGGCATTGCTCAATAGGACTAAAAACATTCTATTAATCAGTGAGCTACAGAGAGAAAAGGAGTGATTCAGGGCTGAACTGTATAAGACAAGACACATGCAGGGAAACAAGTTAGAATATAATGTGAAGTGGGTCATGGAAGAATGAGAAATGAAAGCAGTGGTAATTGTTAAAGAATCCATATATTCACCTTCCTCTTTTTTTATCTCTCAATATTGGTCATAAGCCTTGAAGGTAGAAACTTTGGTTGTAACCTGTAAACTATAAGCATGTTAATTATCAGTTTTGTGGAAACTACTTAGCTGTAGCCCCTCTGCCTAATGGCTATTGCAAGTGGTTAGGTCACAGTTTCAAATGCTTTGTCCTCATTGTCCAACAAGAAATAGAATGGTGGACATCATGATTTTTTTCTTTCCTCTAATGGCAGCTTTCTAAAATCCTCAGACTTCTGGCTCCTTATTACTAGGGTGTAAAACATCATTCTGTTTCTTCCCAGTTGACTTGGAATATATTAGGAAAACAGAAGAGGAAACAACAGCTCCCTGGAATGATGCCCTCAGTAAGTTAAATGCCTTCTGAATAAATGTGTAGTATCTCTTTCTCAGGCTTAGGTAATTGCTTTTTTATTATCTGAAACAATGTTCATCCTTTCCCAATGACTAACAGAGTCACTCCCCATGTACAGTGGGTTTTCATCACAGAAGCTCACGAGATGCAGATTTTGCTGATATAAATATATACATACATACCAACATGGAGTTCATATTTTGGCAAGTGGAAGCTGAAGTTTTACATTTATGTATTAAATTAAAATTGCTTTCTTCCCATATTATACAAAATGTAAATTGTAGCTTAGTCAAGCAGCAGACAGAAGTAGGCTGCTTTTGAAGCACAGATGTCTGAAAGCTCTTTTTCAGAGCAAACACCCTTTATGGGCCATGCATACATTTATTAGTAAGGTAATGTAGTGATATTTATCCAAATCATATATGACATCTGTCTTGTGTAAGAGTGAAAATCAAGGTAAAGAAAGAAGAGAATATTGATAATATCTTTTAAATGGCCATGACTGATGAATATCCCCCTTAAAGTAAATGAGAAAGAATCCAATGGAATGAAATATTTTTATGTGAATAAAAAGAAAGCCAAGATATGGAGAAGGTATTTTGACTCTACACTGAACTATTATCTATGTCAAAAGATTTGCTCCTTAATACCAATCAGAATTTTTATTTTCCCTCTTAATGAAACACTCAGGGGACTGTGATCTATAGTCTGTGCAATTGTTTTAATGAATAAAGGCCCTGGATTGGAAAAATAACACATTTCAGTAATGAGAGATCTTTTACATCATTAAAATGTTGATTATTTCACAATGCTCTGGGGGCTCTATAACTAAAAGACATTTGCTACTAGTGGACACATATGGACAATAAATATGGTAACACAACACAGTTATGCTTTGTATTTAGCCAATATAATGGAAATATGCCTAATTTTACAAAGACAAACTCTTATATAGAAAACAACACTTCTTGCACTTGACAGATGACTATTGCAGTAAAACAAATACTTGGGATAGTAATTAATCTGTATATCAAGAATGGACATAACTCTCACCATCTTCCCTCAGAACAGACATCATTATTCATTACAGCACTCCTTCACCAACCCAATGTGGGAACACAGACCACTCAAAAAAACACACATGTATAAAGGGCCCATGGACAAAGACAATGGGGGCAGCTGGACTGAATGTGGGAGGTGGGGGTAGGTAAGACAGGGGAGAGAAATGGAGGGAAAGGAGGACAACTGTAATTGAACAACAATAAAATATTCTAAAAAATGAACACACAAAACACATTGACTAGCAATTGTCACAGTCTCTTAATTATTGGCATAGATAGGTAGACAAAAGGTCTGGATTACCAGTTTCTCATAAAATTAAGAAAATATTTTAATAGTCAGCGTAACCTCACTTTAAAGATGTAGGTATTAAGGCCAACCACAGTGAAGTGATTTGCTCAAACTAGCCAGTGATGTGTAGTGCAGAAAAGGAACTAGGAGGGAAAAATTAGTCCAACCCATAAGTTTTATAAAGAAGGAAGTTGAGGCACAGAGCAGAAATATTTTGACCAAGAACAGTTGTCAAGTCCTGTGTCATCCTCAATCAACTGAGGTGTCTTCCCAGACTACTGTGTAGCAAAGAATTCTAAAGTTTAATCTGAGCCTAATGGATCAGTCCATCAAGTAGCATTGATCAATCAGCAATATTCTGAGGTTTGAGGGAAGGAAAGAGCAGGAAAATAACACACAACAACAACAAAAAACCAAAACAACAACAAAAAAAAACACTATATGGTATTCCTATTTCACCCTCTTATTCTGAACCCGATTGCATCACAATAACTTTAAGGGTTGGAGTCTCAAATAATACCTTTCATTTCTGAGGAGAGAATGCTTTTCTCACATTTGCATAACTCTCCTACCTTGTTTGAGAGCAATATTGCCCAATAGCTACAATTAAGTTGGTATTCTGATTTACCACAACAGTTGTGTGAAGGTTGTTCATGCTCTTGACACTGGGTTTTATCATACTGGCAAATTCAAATTTCTGAGGCTATAAGTTTCAAGGTCAATCTCTGGAATATGGTAGATTCATCAAGGTAATGTGAGGCCATTTGGAGGAAAACCAGCTGTCTTTCTTCTTTTAACAAGCCAAGGCTTTTCATGTTGTACACAACATTGTCTTCAAAGTTACATTCAGTATATTTGCACCTAATTTTAGATAATGGTATAGAAAATAAAGTTAGAATATTTCACTTTAAAGAAGTGTTTATCACAAGGTCCCTAATAATAACAAACTCCCCTGGTACATTTAAAATAAGATTTGATTTTCCCAAATTGTTTAAAAATAACTCTTCAGCAGCACAGATTGAGTGCATAAAGTAATAGTCACATGTCCATGAGTGATATCTACTAGGGGGAAAAAAAGCCAAATAATTGGTAATGTAAAACAATTTCTCATTCTAAGAATCATATAGCATATGGCATTTCACAAGATCTGCTTTTGAAGAGTGCCATTATTACTATTCCTCTGTGGAGTCAGTAAAGGCAAAACAGATGCAGGAAAAGGATTACAGAGTCAGCTAGGGAAGACATCATTGTTAACAACTTACTTTTGAAAACTCAACTAAAGAACAGCTTGAATCGAGTTTCAAGGAATTTTCTTCCCTTCCTGAACAAGTGTTCGGTTGTAAATAAGTGGGTGTATTTGCCTTATTTAGAGTAAGGGCAGACACGATATAGTTTTTATGATTTCTTAGTTATTGTTCATACACATTTACAAGAATATAAAGATATTAATAACATTTCACTGGTCTTTCTGGTAGTTCCTATAATCCTTCAGCATCCCTACTTTGCTTCCTTCCTTATGCCTAAAGTACAAGAATAGGAGTTTAAGACTATGAAAGATACATTCCCATTTCACACCCTGAAGGAAAGCATGCAAAAGCATACATTAAAATGGGAGGCAGAATATACCAATGTCACTTTGATGATCTCATTTTGGAAATATATTTGTGAACCTTCCTAGGACCACTAGCAATTGTAGTAAATTATTACCTATACCACAATGGTCTTGTCACCAGAAACAGTCCTTGGTCAAAGCTTTTCTCTGTGGCTTTTATCACCATAGCAGAAAATAAAGTTGTTAGTTTTGTTGCAATTTTCTTTAACAAACATCACAAAATTGCTACACGTGTGGTATGGATCTGAAAATTGGCATTTCTTCTTTAAGAAAAATTCAGTGTTGTGGTAAAAAAAAACTAAAATTACATAATGGATTACAAAGGAATAACTGTTGGCAAAAGGGATACTATAAAATAAAGGTCTTATTTTTTATAATCAAACAATGATTTTTAAAATATTGATTTTATTTCTTCAACAGTAAAAGAAATCTCAGTTGTCTTTTTGCTAGCCTATGGTAATATACATAATGAATTAATGTGATGTTATGATAACTTTTAAATTACATAATTGCAAATGTGTACAATTGGGAAAAGAAGAGACAGGAAGAAGTGGGGAAGGGATGGAGGGAGGGAGAGGGAAGGGAATTTTACGAAGAAATCCTAACTACCATTCCAATCACATAAGTGTATTGGGAGAAATAAATTTTTTATTACCCCGGCAAGACTTACCGCAATGAAACTCTTATGTTATGAGGCTAATTAGGCTTGAAATAGTCATTTCTTATTCTTACAACTCATGGAAAGAACGTTTAAATGGTTTATCAATCACAAACTGTCCCTACTGGCAATAGTTTGAATTAGGATTTTTTTTTTTATTCACAATGGCATAAAAGTAAAACACATTCAGCAGAAGCCATACTTTAAATTTTGAATTGTGATTTCTTTCCCTAGGCTAGTGATGTATGGTAGGATACTATGTTGTGAATCTGGGCAGGGTCAGCAAATCGCAGCTCCCAGTCAGCCAGATCATGAGGGTAAACAACCAATACTCTCCAGTGCATTTGATGTGTTCGATGCCTTTGCACGACTGCAGGCTAATGTGTTCTGAGCATATTTAAGCTAGGCTAGTCTAAACTATGATACTTGTTAGGTCAGGAGAATTAAATACATTTTATAGCTATGATATTTCCCATTTATGATGGCTTGTCCCAACTTAATCCCATTGTAAATTGAGGAGCATCTATATTGATACATAGTATACTATCTTGTTCGTGATGACATAATTTGATTACAATAGTAACATATTCTCATATACTCTAGTTAAAGAATTTGTCAGGCTGGGGATCTTGTGCCTTTTGCCAGTTTGTTGTTGTGGTGGTGGTGGTGGTGCTTGTTTTAAATTATGATGTGATGGCCATCTCTTAGTTTACTTGGAGACTCAATTTCAAGGTGGGGAGAGGAGTCTGCTCCCCCACACCACCCAGTGATTCCCACATACCAGCTGGCTGTTCTACAATTCTACTTAATTCTGACATCACTTACTTGCAGATAATGTCAGATCCCAAGTTTAAGGGCTATGCCCGAGTTGTATCCTTCTGATAATAAACTGGTATACTAGGGAGCAAACTGCTTTCCTGAGTTTTGGGAGCTTAAAGAAATTAATGCAATTCAAGGAATTGTTAGCCACTTGTTCAAAAGTATGAGGAACACCTGGACTTGTGACTGGTGCCTGATACCCAAGGCTCAGATGGTTGGAACATCAATCTATAGCTGGTCCATCAGAGGCACAGGTGGCAACCTAGCCTTCAGTTAGCATCTGATAGCATGTGTGTAGTGGAGGGCTGTCTTGTAAGACCAAGACTTCTCAAGCCTTTTTTAACTTTATGACATATAAAGAGCTGCAGAATGGAGATCAATACCTTTTCTGATTGGAAATCAGAGAGATGAGAAATTCTCACTCAGAGTTTCAATCATTTGAACTTGGAATTATTCGTCATGGTGCATTTAGCTGGCCCCTCAGCTCTCTGTAGACATTTTGCGGCACATGTCCTCTTCAGAGAAAACTACAAAGCAGCTCCCACTGAAACTAAGCTGGCTCTAGAGATATCAGCCCTAACACTCATCCGAAACCTGTTTTGGACTTTATGGAAAGTGTATTTTCTTATATGACACTAACTCTTCCTGAGCATATTATATTGCAGGTATCCTGGTGACTTTTCAATTATGTCACAGTCAAAAACAAAGCAAAATATTTAGGATATTAATTTTACCTAATTTCCTTATAGCATTACTCCATAAAATAATCTGTAAACTTTTCAACAAAGATTATTTCTTTACTGACTTAGGAGACTTAAGAGTAGATGATACAGAGAGAGAGAGAAGGAGAGAGAGAGGAGGAGGAGGAGAAATAACTCAAATTTTGAAAAAATAATGTTAACAATTAATGAATTTGAATGAAAGTTATACACATGTAATTATACCAATCTTTTAACTTTTTTATAGGTGTGTGGGGGCTAAGAAAACTAGTTTTTCTCTCACCTTATAAGTTCTTCCAGCTGGACTAATCATCAAATAAACAGAGACAGAATGGCAGAAGAAACGTACTAAGTCTACTTTGTGAATGGATATTTGTGGGTGCCATAATGAGACCCCAAGGGGCATTGGAGAGTTGAGGTTTATATGCCACTATGGACAAAGAGGAAAGAGGGAAGTGATGAGATTTTAGAAGGTGAAAACAGGAATTTACATGTATCCAGAAACAGCAAAATGCATGGCAGTCAAATTCCTGCTAGGCAACCCAGAAACAATGGAGCACAGGGCTGAACCTAGTTAACCTGTCCCTGCTTGGAGCCTTCCTATCAATGCCCGGTAGGTATGCTGATTCCCTACCTGAAGCAGGCCTTCTGTTTTAATATCTTAGGCAGAAAGAGGGAATGTCCATGGTTGTCTCTGGGTCTTTTGTTTCTTAATAACTAACTTAAAATCAATATCACAAAAAGCACCTTTTGGTGAGGCAAAAACTTTCGTTCCCTTCATTGTCAAGCTCATTGTGGTAGAGGGTTGGGAAAAAAAATAAAGTAAAACAATAAAAAAGTTGAATAAACAAAATTTTACAAGTTAGAAAGTTAATAAATACATTAATTTTATCCCTTGGGTCAAAGAGAAAATAAGAATATAAAATTACATTTACAAATATTTATTTTCCTCTCTAAATGGTCATGGGGGCAAGAGCTGACTTGATCTTTAGAAACATTTTAACAATAGGAATACATGAGTCTAAACATCCCAGAACTATCATAATGATAATAAAAACAGATACTTAGTGGTAATTTAACAATGCCAGGCAATGAATGACACATTGCATGTAAAAACTCATTTATTCTTTACCAAAAAACTATGAGTAAGTGCTATTATCCTCCAAGTTTACTGTGGTCCCATGGATGGTAAATGGTGGAGTCAAGATTGCTCCCCTTTGTTACGCACAGCATCATTGTTCATCAGCTTCTTCTTGCCTGTATCCATCAGGGCTGGCTGCCACCATGCTCCCATAAATGAAGTATCTATCTTAGTACAATGATTAAGTGTGGAGGCTCTGAAGGCAGTCGACCTGCAAGTAAATTCCTATTTCAATTCTTACTAGCTGTGTGACATCGATCCATTGATTTGCCCTCATTATTCTTCATTTTCCTCAACAGTAAAATGGAGATAGTATAGCTTCACAAGTTGGCAGGATTACTTGAGATAGGTGCATTTAAAGAATGTAACACAGTGCCTGGTACATAAGAAGTATTCTGTAAATGTTAGATATCATTCTTGCAAAGGTCAGGGAGGTAGGCATTCCTCACTGCAGCAGTTTCAAATGGTTTTGAAAACAAAACAAAATAACAACAACAAAAAAACCTGAGTGTGTTCCAAAGTAAAAAGCTTCAAAAAGGAAAAGGAAACATAGAGTTACTAAAAGTAGAAATATTTATCAATTATTCAGAAGATGGGCTAAATTCAATTATATCCCCATGCAAAATACCTACTTAATATTATGTATAAGCTTAATAAATATTTGTCAAGTAACTGAATTTAACAATTAACATCTACACCCCCATGTTCACTGCAGCGTTATTTACAATCACCAAGATTTGGAAGCAGCCCAAGTGTCCATCAGTAGAGGAGTGGATAAAAAGGCTGTGGTACTTATAGTGGAATCTAATGGACAAAATGAACTAACAAGCAAAATAGAGACAGAATTATAGACAGAGAGCAGGCTGACAGCTGTTTGGGGTGTTGGCAGAGGGCTGAGTGGGGGCGATGGAGAGACTGAGCAAAAAAACCTGACAGACATGGACAATTGTGTGGTGACTGCTCAGGGGAGTGGGGTGGGACGAACTGGAGATGGAATTCGAGGGGAAAATGGTGATGGACAGAGACTTGGCCTGGGGTAGTGAACACACATACAGTGTATAGATGCTGAGTGGTGGTATTGTGCACCTGAAACCTGTTTAATTTTGTTAACCAGTGTCACCCCAATAAATTCAATAAATTGTTTCTTTTAATAAAATAATTAAACAGGCAAAAGTAATTAATGTCAAAGCACTTTACAATAAAGATGGTTAAACAAAAATTTTAACTTCCAGGGCTAAAACTCTTTTTAAAAGAAAGGATTAGGCCATTGCTAGCCAAATAAAAAAGGCAGGTCCTGGGGCGTGGAGTCCCAGCCACCGGCAGCATGGCCAGGTAGGAAAGACAACACATCCATACCCAGCACTTTTATACATCAAGTAAGGGGAAGAAGGATGAGAGCTGTTCTGCAAGAATTTACATCAGCTGCAGACAGAGGAGATGGGAGAAGGTGAAGCGGGGCTCCTTCTGGGATAGGCACGGCAGAGTCCACCAGGAAGAAGTGTCTGTGCCTGTGAGTTAGCTGTGGGCGCCAGACTGGAAAGTTCACGTGTTACTATAAAGTGGAGGCTCCTGTGCTTCCTTGGCACCTGGCTGTCCTCTTGAATATTCGTGGAAATAGCCACCTGAAAATGAATCCTAAATTCTGACAGGTATATGGGAATTGAGCAGTCTTTTGTCAGACCTGGTCCACAACTGTTAACAGTTTCATTGTTCTGTCTCTTCCTCACTCCTGGGCTCCTGTGACTTTAATTTAGAACATTTCAGAACTTTTTTTTCAATAATTAGAAAATCAGTATTATTTCACTAATTAAAAAATAGCAGTAAAATATCAAATGATGAGTGTTTAAACTTAATCTTGAATTCATGAATCAAAGAGAAAAAAATCCAAGATCATTTCATGAATTGAGTGCATCTCATCAAATGTCTTATCATAGTAAAAGAAGATCAGATATAAGAAGTGTTATCAAAGAAAGTTTGGTCATGGAAGTGTTGGGAGCTTTCACCACTGTCTGTTTAACATGGAAAGGTCAACTATTCCAACCTATCAAATAAAAATATGTCCATTTTTTTCTGAGATTTCTGACTTCCATGGCAGGAATATTAGCTTTGGATGGCTTATCTTCACCCCTCCATACTATTTTATCAAATGAATAATTAAGAAATAAAACAGTCCTTAAAGCACAAAGCATGGTCAATATATTTCCCACCCAGTTACCAAAAAAGTAATTATCCATAAAGTCATAAGCTCTATCTAAAACCTGGATCAGGCTTTTACTTTTTCTAAGTGAATAAGAACTGAGGTAACAAGGACTCCCTGGGTAATTTACTACAGATTCTGAGGAGGAGGACACGTAATTTAGGGTTAGTGGAAATACTACTCCCCTTCCGCATTCTACATCTCCATTAATGCCATGCCTAAGGTTATCTGAGAATCCTAAAATATAAAAACAAATTAGAATATAGTTTTGTTTTTAAAAATGATTATGTAAATACTGAAAAGTGGGGGCATAAACAATCATTCTTAATTTTTTTTAAGTTCTCCATCCAGAGGCTCATATTTCAGAGGATCCCTGTGGTAAAATAATTTGCAAAAGCAGAAATTAGAGCCTAAGGGGAAATAGAGTTATGGGAACAAAATCAAGTTTGAACATAGTCAATTATTTTAATAGGTTTAACACTCACTAAGATAAAACAATAGCTGGCATGTACTGAAGAAATAAAGGTATGTTATTATACATAAAAGGAGAAAAAAAATAAGCAAGATATGGACTTTTTATAGAATATGACTTTTTTTTATAAGAAGAAAACTTCTTAAAGGGCCTTTCCCTTACAGAATACCTGAATATTCAGGAAGTATCTGGATAAACCAGTGTAACACAAAAAGAGGGATGAATTACTGCTCATAATAGACAAACAGGTATCCACCATAAGGAACAGCTAGTTGGCCATGAGTGTGAGAAAAAAAAAAACACCCTGAAGATAAAGGAGAGGACTGGAAATAATATAGAATTGAGAATGAGTTGAGCATTTTATTATGAAGGGAGGATAATTGAAGATCTCTTTGGAAGGATGTTCATTATTCATTTAAAGTTATTTATTTTCCAATTTTCTAATTCCTAGCCATAATCTCCAAATCATCACTAAAATTCTCCTAAAAGCAACCAAATACTTAAGTGACTGGTGTTTTATAAAATGTCAGATAAAAAGGAACAATTGCAACAGATGAAATGCAAAATCCAAAGAAAGAGGAATCACTAACAGGAGTGAAACGTGAGCCTCTTCTTCACCAAATTCTTAGAAATATTCAAAGGAGTACTGGGTTTAAGTTAAATTTTTCTGAATTTGCAAGAAAGAATGAAAAACCTGATTGACATCATCCCAGTTCCTCAAATTCTCCATTTTCTTTAGTTTAAAAAATAAGCTTGTAAATATGTTTTGCTTTTGAACAGACAGTATTCAAAAACATCTCATGCCATGCACAAAGATCAACTCAAAATGAATTAAATTTTTGAACTTAAGGTCTAAGACCCCAAAACTGCTAGAAGAAAACACAGAGGAAAAACCTCCTTTACAATGGTCTTGGCAATAATTTTTAAAATGTGACACCAAAAGCAAAATAAGCCCTGGCTGCTGTATCTCAGTGGATTGAGTGCAGGCCTGTGAACCAGACAACCCCGGTTCGATTCCCAGTCAGGGCACATGCCTGGGATGCAGTCCGGTTTCCAGCAAGGGATGCCCAAGAGGCAATCATACACTGATGTTTCTCTCCTTCTCTTCCCTGATAAAGATAAATAAGTAAATTTTTTTAAAGCAAAATAAGCAAGTAGGGCTGTATCAGTGTAAAAAGCTTCTGCACAGCAAAGGAAACCGTCAACAAATGAGACAAAAATGTTTGCCAATCCTGTGTCTGATCAGGGGGCAATGACCAAAATACATAAAGAGCTCATAAAACTCAATAACAAAATAAAACTAATTTTTCTTAAAAAATGGTCAGAGAAACTAAATAGACATTTTTCCAAAAAAAGACATACGAATGATATATCAATGCATACGATTGTCAACATCAATAACCATTACGGAAATGAAAATCAAAAATACAATGAGATATCAAGTCACATCTGTTATTAAAAAGTCAAAAGATAAAAAGTGTCAAGGATGTAGAGAAAAGGGAACTTTCATCTGCTGTTGGTTAGGATGTCAATTGGTGTAGCCATTATAAGAAAAAAGAGTATGGAGGTTTCACCCCCCAAAAAGAAATAAAAATAGAATTGCCAAATTACCTAGTATTCCCACTTCTGAGTATACATTGTAAGGAAATAAATACAGAATATTGAAGAAATAATTGCACTCCCACGTTTATTACAGCATTATTCACAATATTTAAGATTTGGAACTAATCTTATAACCCATCAATGAATGAAGAAAGAAAGAAAATGTGTGTGTGTGTGTCTATATTGACACAGAATGTTATTCAGCCCTGAGAAAGAAAGAAGGAAATCCTGCCATTTTCAAGAAGGCAGATGCATCTTCATTATGCTAAGTGTAATAAGCAAGAAAAAACCAAACACTGCATGGTATTATTTATATGGGGGATCTTAAAAAAATTAAATGCATAAAAACAGAGTTGAAAAGTGGTTGCCAGGGGCTGGGGGTTGAGCAAATAGGGAAAGGTTGGTAAAAGGGTACAACCTTTCTGCTGTAAGGTGAACATAACCTGAGGATATAATGGAAAACATGGTGACTGCAGTTGAAAACACTGTGTTGTATCACTGAAAAAATGATACTAGAACTTGTGTTCTCACACAAAAAGTAATAAAATACAAACAAAAAGTACAAAATAGATATGAGGCTATGATATGTTACTTAACTAATGGGAGAAACCTTTTCACAATATATGTATACATCAAATCTCCCTGATGAACACTTACACTGTCTTACAATTGTATTTGGCAATGCTAGCAAGAAAAACAAACCAGTATGTACACAGTAGTCTAGCCAAACATTAAATAATTTTTTAAAAATAATCGCAGTGAAATAGTTTCTCTAAGCTACAGAATGGTTACTTAATGTACATATACTTGTGAAAGTCTTGTGAATTTTGAAAGATATACAAACTAAATCTGAACTGTAATACTTTGTACTCAGGGAAGTTGTGATTAGTGAAAAATCATGTGGTAGTGTATTCATAGCCTAGAAATCTAAAATACTTCAGGTATAAAATACTATGATTCAAAGTTTTATAATACACAGACTACCTTACACTTTGAGTTTTTGTGAAATCATCTGAAGAGCATGATGATTTATTTTCTGCTACAAGGGACTCCTGAATATCATTAGTTAATACATGTGAACAAAACCAGTAAATCACCAACCTAGACACCAATAAGGTTTTCACTATAAGAAATCTTTGA
>PVKM010001507.1:0-76518 GCA_004027735.1 Carollia perspicillata
TTGATAGCATCAGCAAAGCTTAACTTTTTTTTATGCTGTGAAGTAAATTTGTAGAAAATGAAATCAATAGCCAATAGCAAAATCATTTCAGAAGTTAGAATATTGGTATCCTGTCTTCATTCATTTCATATTGAAAGATCTATAGAGTTGACTATATATTCCTCATTTGAAATTCCTCAACAGATTCTTTCATCTAAAAACATCATTAAAATACAAATTTCCTGAGATATGCATAAAGAATAAACACTGAATCAGGAAGGTGAAATGTTTACAGGGATGTAAACTAACACAGAACTGTACCAACATGGTGTTCAAAGTTCGTCTGAGTTAAAAATGTGCTCAGCTCTCTGTGTGGTTGTGGGCCTGAGCTTGTGCTAACCTAGTCTCAAGCATGTCATTTACAAGTCTTAGCTGCCACTCAATTACTTTATTAAAAACAGCAGGCTACTGGTGTTGAAACAATGCCTAATAGGATATGACTTCCTCTTATGAACTTGAGCAGAGAATCGATATTCTTTTAGCTGCTGGATGGTGAACTCAAATGTAGTATCCAAAAATTGATGAGCATAAAATCTGTAAGAAAACAACTGCAAATCTTTAGCATAGCTGCATATAAATGGAAAGAGTGGTATCATTTACAAAAACATAATATACTGTCATCAGGAATGGTTTAAATGTTTAAAAAGCAGATTTGCAAACCTCGTTATTCTCTACACATCATGCAGCTGCCTTCAACCAACAACCCCTGATCACTGATCTTTTCAGTTTCAACCATATGCAGATGTGGCAATAGTGTGCAACTTTCCAATAATTTAAGCAATGTTGAATATAATTAATCCATTTATTCATCTTTTATTGAGAATCTATTATAAACCACCATTAAGAAATAAGCATAAATCCATGTTCTCCATATAAAGAGTACATGATTATTAAAGGTAATATTTGAATTTTTTTTATAAGCTGTGCTTTTACCCTAAATCTCAGGACATTTGTATTTCCTTAAAAGGAATATGCTTTTGCATTTTGAGTCTACGTCTACTATAATCTCAATAACTCTTCCAGCGGTATCATTTCAGAGCTATTTTAGTCCTTGCGCAGTTAATTTTTCTTCTCAAAGTGTCCTGCCCTTGATTTTTTGTTTGTTTGTTTTTTTTTGCCTAACTGAAAATAGGAAGTGGCTTGCAAAGTACAAAATTCAGCAAAAAGGAATAAAACTAGCAAGAAAGACTATTTTGACCTCCCCCCACAAATTTCTAACTCTACAGCCTATTAGAATATAAGATAAATGCCCACAGAATTTAGAAGAATCTCAAGACAAATTTTTTTAAGGAAATGAGTAAATTACTCTAAAATATCCTACAGAGGAAAATATGCCATGTTCAATTACATAGACCAATGCAACTACTTCTCCTGGAATCTGCGTGTCTTTTTCACTATATGTGTAGATTAATGATTAATGCTTAAGTCGGACACACTTCATTTGAAAGGGTAACAAATCCTTGGAAAGGACAATTTTTTTCTAGACATTTTAAAAGGGAAACATATTAATTAGGAAACCCACAAAAGAATATAATGTTTTGGTCTCATTCATAGCTTCCTGAATTAATTTAATACTTCTTAATTTTCATAAACTTTCAAGCTCCAGGGAAATGCCTATGAAAATATAATGTATAGATACTTGTTCAATCAATAAACAACAGATGATTTTACAAACTGGAGTGACATGCTTGTGAAAGTTTTGATAATTTATTTTTAAAAAATCAATTGGTTCACATTATGCACTAAGAATTTTAAAAAATTCTATTTAAAAACTACAAGTCCATTTTAGAATCCCAAGGTACCAAATATCTGAAAACCTCTGCATCCTCATCACCATTATTATTATTATTATTATTAGCTCCTATTTGTTGAAAACTTGAAATCTTTCCAAATGCATGCATTTAAAAAAAAAACTTGTAAACATTTGCTTCCAAGCTAAATTATCTTGCTTTCAGCCAAGATTATTTTTATGGTTGAACTATTAACTTCTGACTATAAGGGCTTACAACAAGAAAACTCCTAGCCCTAGACTTCCTATAATGTAAATGACACCATGATAGGATATTTTAAAGCGTTGCATCTAGACATGTTGAATTGTTGCATTATTTAAATTCTCCTTTCAAAATAAAAGGGGAATTAATAGGCCAGGGTAGTGATTTTCAACTGGTGGGCCTGAAGAATTTTTAAAACATTCAATAACTGACTATGTTAAGATATATTTTATTAATTATGCTATTACAGATGTCCTGTTTTTTTTCCCCTTTATTCCCCTCCACCCTGTAGCCCCGCTCTTACCAACATTCCCCTCCACCACCTTAGTTCATATCATACATGTAAGTTCTTTGGCTTCTCCATGTCCCATACTATTCTTAACCTCCCCCTGTTTATTCTGGACCTACCGTTTGTGCTTCTTATTCCCTGTACCACTTTTCCCCCATTCTCCACCACTCTCTCCTGCTCATAACCCTTGATGTGGTCTCCATTTCTGTGATTCTGTTCCTGTTCTAGTTGTTTGCTTAGGTTTTTTCTTTTCTTTTTGTTTTAAGGCTTGGTTGTTGACAGTTGTGAGTTTGTTGTCATTTTACTATTCATATTTTCGGTCTTCTTTTTCTCAGATAAGTCCCTTTAACATTTCATAGTCAGGGACACTGACCTCTTTTCCCTTAGACTGTCAAAAGAAAAAAATAAAAACAGCCAATACAACAATAGCCATCCAGTGTGAATGTACCAAATACCAGCTTTGTTGTTACATAGCCAAAAATATATTTTTTGGTGTGCCATAGAATAGTAGTAATTAGTTTATGTATGCCATGTCATGAATAAGGTTGAAAGTTGCTGGCCTAGGGTATTAATTTCGGCACTGTTTCCTTCCAACTGACTTCAAGGGAAAAATATGTTAAGAACCTAAACTTGGGAATGGAGGTGGGAATGGGGGTGGAGTTTGGAAATTTGACTCAGGTTTTATCTGGGGAGAGACATTATTTATCCTTATGCATTCTGGCCTTGAAAGTGTGGGAAATCCGCCGACTGATTTGACCAGAGCCACATGCTGGATGCATTAGATAGCCTTTCCGGTTGGTGAACTGCACTTTATTCGTACATTAAGTTCGGTAATGTTTAAGCTTTCTCTTTGATAATAAGACTGTTGTGTATTGCTAGGTGTAGATAAATGTCACTAATAAGTACAGTGAATTAATTACTAACAATGTCTATACAAGGAATTTGTGAACATTCAATGTAAGCTTGCCATTCACAGCAAGATTTAACTAACAAGCACTTTCTTGAAGAAGAATAAATTTCTCTGGAACAGAGGAATAGGTACCAGGTACCTCTAGCAGAGATGGTCACTGGTTCAATAGTCGGTCTTCTCTTCATTACCAAACTTACAAGTGCGCCCTTTTATCTACATTGGTTTTCTTAATTGTAAAACACAGCTTTTATCCCCCTCTCTGTCCACCTTGTCATGTGTGATTTCTTTTGGTTGTCTTCTTCCAGTTTCTCTCTTCTGCTCTTGCTGGCTGTTTCCTGTTTACTCTTTTTTGATTTTGTCTTCCCCTCTAGCCCTGAGTATGGCTTTCTTACAGACACAGAGGCCCCAGCTTGGCTATCCCAAACAGCCAGTGCCAGCTTGGACCCTGCACAGCACTATCGCTGTCAGGGAGGTGGTTACCACTGGGCTGCATTGAAACAAAACCAAGCAAAGCCAAACACAAAACACCAAAACACCAAGTCAGACTTAATTTTAACCCAGAAGTAAAAACTAAGGAAAATTCGCTGTAAACTTGCATAGAGACTCTCTGCGGATCGTCTCTATTGTAAATGCATGTGAGTGCCTAACTTTAGGCATGAAAAGCAAGTACTACTTAAAAAAAATAAAAGCAACACATAGGTCAGTGCCCTCAAAAACATTTTTGTTCAGTCCACAAATATTCTCCGGGGAAAAAGAAAAAGTGCTTATCTTGAACTCTTGATTTTTTTTGAGCATGTAATTTTTATCAGTTTGTTTTGTTTTTGTTACTTTTCTCCCCCCACTCACTGCTTATAAAACTAGCAAGCAGAAGTCTCTCTGGAACAAGATAGAATCATAAAAGTTTTCAAGAATCTCGTCACAAACTAAACAGTACAAATTGCACATTCTTCATGGAAGTATCAGCCTTTAGTGCGTGCCTGGATCCAACTATAATAGATTATCCCAAAGTGGGAAAGAATGAACAGTACAAAATTAGCAGAACTGAGAGCAGAGCTTGTCTAGTGAAGGCAATACGATCTGCACTTTAGGGGCCTGGATTCTCAGGCAATGGGAAAAGACTGTGTAAAGTTTTATTTTTGCAAGTGAACACTTGGTAGGATCTCAAGAGGCAGATTGGTGCATTGAATTGCGTATGAGAAAAATTATATTAACAAGTATACTGCTTAGAATCTCTTGGCATAATAGCTACACTGCAATTATGTCTGTTATTTATATAATAATATATACATGTACATTTCTTACCTAGTATAAAAATGCAACATATATAATAAATATTTATATAATGATGTAGATTCCATACTCTGAATTTTTATGAATAAGATTAGCATAGGTGTATAACCATGGTTTATTACAATATTAACAAATATTTCCAAATTAATGTTAACATAGGGAAATACATTTTGTTTCTAATGTCATGGGCTGGTTAATGTGACATTCTCTCAAACTCCATGTAACAGCAGAATTATTACCAAAAAGAAACAGTTAAGGTATAATAATAATTTTAGCCATTCTTTTTCCAAGATGCTATAATCTACCCAAAGATAACTAATTGTTCAAAGTAAACATTCCACTCTGACCACAAAAGGAATCCATTACACAAACATATAATTCACAGTCATTTTTAGTGGGTTGTAAACAGTTTGGAATGAGCATAAAATGGGACAAAAATCAAAGTGAGCATTTTGAAATGAAAAAGTGTTTGCTACAAAAGGTCAGTCCCTTTGCTTGGCAAACTATGTAGAAAAGCCTGGGAAAATGCTGATCACACAAGCAATGAGGGAATTTTAAAGCCAACAGCCTCCTTGTTTCTTTAAACAGACATCGGAACCTATAACTGGATCCTGTCAAACAAACGACAGCAAAAAAATATAACAGCTGCTAAGAAGTCAAGTTGAGAGATAAAGTTTTCGAGGCTAAGGACCTTCTCAGAAGTAGACTAAAGGTCTTTCTTAAATCTTTAAGCAAGGTTATGGATCCCAGGGTGGCTTTTAGGCACCAAGTCAAATATGTAAGTTTGTGTATCGTTCTTGTCATAGCATTTTGTGTTCCAGAAAAACAAATAAGAAGACAAACTTGTTGATTAGCATCTGCTGAGGCGTTCTGCAGAGTAGCTTATAGCTGGAATCACCGAATTTGAAAAACTTGGTATCATTTATTTTTTATTGCAATTTAAAAAATAACGTAAAATATACCATCTTAACCATTTTTAAGTGTACAGTTCGGAAGCGTTCGGTACATTCACATTGTTGTGCAATGGGTCTCTAGGTGTCATTTTATTTTATTTATTTTTTAAAATATATTTTATTGATTTCTAGGTGTCATTTTTATGTTGTTAAATAGTTTGAGGGCAAATTAACCAGAACTAAAAATCATGAAGGAAGAATGAGTTGTTAAAACATATTTAAAAGGATGAATGCCAATTCAAATAAAATAAAACTATTTTAAAAGATAGTCTTATTCTCTTACCAAAAAAATATATTGGATGCATAAAAATACATTTAAGGTAGAAATATGCTCACTTCCTTAGTCAACACCATCATTTCATAAAAGACGTTTTCTGCAATGTCCGCTGGTGTTGGGCAGAAACAAGATCGGCTTACCACTTCAGGAATGTCTTTTTGGGAGTCTCACACCAAGTGACTCCTTACATTGCATTGCCACAATGTGTCGAGAAAAAATAACCTGGGAAATAAGGCCAGACTAAGCTTCTCCTGGTCTTAACAGGAGGCAAAAACCAGACTAGTATGTGTTTATTATTTAGCCTTTCTTACATCACTGATGTTTTTAAAATATATCTAAGGTGGATAACATGATGATTTGATGATTACTATAGTCAAGGTAGTTAACATGTCATTTATCCAGCCGGCTCCCGTGTCTGTGTGTGTGTGATGAGAAAATCTGAAACACCCTTGGCATCTCTGCACCATTCGACACAGCACTAACTGTGGTCCTCGTGTCTGTCCATTAGACCTCTGGGCCTGTCCACCCGGCATAACCGCGGCTTCATGCCCTTTGGACAAGATCTCTCTCCATTTCCCCTGCTCGTAGTTAAGTCATTTGAAAGCACATGTCTCCTATAACAAAAAATATAATTGTAGTGGTTATTCTTTCTTCTTGTATATGCTTGTCTTGCATAGCAGTTCTCACAGTTTGTGTTTTGTGTGGGTGTCCTTTCGTTTAATGTGTATTTTCTTCATATTCTCAGTTGGTAGTGTAGAGCAGTGGTTTTCAATTGGTGTGTCACAAGACTTTCTAAAACATTCAGTACCTAACTATTTTGTCAGGGGCACTGACCTCCTTTCCCTTAAGTTGTCAAGTTAAAAAAAAAGTGAAAACAGCCAATAGAACAATAGTCATCTGGTATGAATGAATCAAAATTATAACTATTTTTTGTCAGATTGGCAAAAAATAATGTATTTTCTGATGTGCCATAGAATTTTTGTAATTATTCTGTGTGTGCCATGAGATGAAAAAGGTTAAAGATCACTGGTATAGAGAATGACACACAGAAGATACTAAATAACTTGCAGTAGTGCAATGGACACTTCTTGTGCCTCTTACTTCATTCAGCTAATCTTTATTGAGTGCTTATGGTGTGTCACATATTACGTATGTACGCTTTTTTCAAATAATGGAACTTCACAGAGTTGTTAGTTACATGCTTTGATAAAAGGAACTTTGGACTAAGGTCCTAATACTAATTACACCAGTTTAGACTATATACTTCATTTACTTCACATCTCCCTTGCCTCTAAGAGACACAAAAGGCCCAATTTTTAAGTAAGCTCTATCTACACACTTTTGAAGCCATTGTAAACTACACAAAGTATGTATTAAACAGTGAAAAAATGGATATCTCCCTGTTTAGATGACGGGCCATCTGTATGTTGCAATGCCTCCCACTACATGCTTGTTCCCCCAGACCTCAAAAAAAGGTGGGCCAGATGGTCTCTTGCTTTTGGTCAGTTTACCACATGTATTGAGTATTAGCGAAAAAATAATTTGACATTTTCACAGAAAATTCTTTGGAAGAAGGAACCTAAATTGAATTTTTCACTGGCTGCTTATGATATCTCATATACGTGGTCTGCCACTGTAAAGGCAAGACAAGAGAGAACGAGCCACTGGGAGAGCCTTGAAGACTAACATGCTCCTTTAAGGTTTGTCCTCCAAGTTTTGTGTGTGTTTTCTGGGCTGAGCAGGCAGTGTCAGAAACCAGAGAAGTGATTTTAATGCAGTTATAATAGTTGGTAAGGAAGAAAATGCTCTGGTGAGTCAGAGGAATGAAGAAAGCTAAATCAAGATAAGGAAACATACTAAACAAGTTATTCGCTAAATTGGCTTACATTCGGCTCACTAAAAGATTTTCTTATAGGCATGTCCAAGAGATGCAAAATTTAAAATGTAACTAATACCACCTTACCAGGAATGCATCTTGTGCCAAGCACTGGGTCAAGTTTCCCTGGGGAGACTACAGAAGCGTGAGCAGTTTGGTTCTGCCAAGTGCAAGTAACTAGCTGAAGGAAAGAATTAATGAAATGATAGATGGATGGATGAACAGTGGAATTAAAGAATAAATGGTGAGATCTGCTTTCCGGACATTGTTTCATTTGAAATAAAGCATGTAAGGAGCATTTAAAAAAATACAATTGCAGCTTATAGATTTTTTCTAAGCTGAGGAAATAATCTTGAGGAAAAAAGAGAGAAAGGAAACAAATCTTTTGTTTTTTTTTATAACAGCCGATGTACTGCTGTAGTGAATATTGAGGCCACTTCCCTAAGACTGTGAGAGTAAACACACAGTTTTCATTAAATGTGCCTTTCCCATAACTGGTCCATAAACATTTCCCATGACTCTGCAGTTGAGTATCTTGGCTGAAAGAGGATCTGGCCATTAGAAAGAGGGCTCCAGATATGCAGAGTCCCAGCCGTGCCGAGAGACTTGGCACCTTTCTGCGCTACTTCCTAATACCAACCCCAGCATAAAATGTCATCAGAAGCCTGCATAAACATTGGACTTAGATTCACATAAATTATTTCTGTCCTAAGGTGCTTTATGCCAGAATTTAGTAAAAACAGCACTTTGAGTAAATAGAATTGGCGTACAAATGTAAGAATATTAATCCAACAAAATGATCATAGAAAAATATAATCAAAAGTACACACTTGTAAATCTTGCAATAATGTGAGAGGTTTATCTTGTGCTTCGGAGTTTTTATCGAGCATTTCCAAAGAGTTCCTTTAAGCTGACGCTGCCAAAGTGCTTTGAATTATTAGTTTCTTTGCGGAATTGTGCTCTTCGAATTTCATTAAAATGCTTAGAAATTATTTTAATAATCATGTGTGATTAGTGCCTGTTTAGTACTGTATCTACAAATTCATTGTAAGAGTAAACACCAGGACAATGAAATATAATGCCAGATATGGTTGCTCCTGTCAGCAAAAACATTGTCTTATTTTATTAAAAACTCCCACAAAGTGCCATAAACAAAGGATGCAGTTTCTATTTGCAGACATTTTCTACTGTATGATATTATGCTATCTGCGCACCACAAGGCTTTATGTAGCAGAATTTTCATCTTGCCTGGGGTATGTACATGAATAGAGAGGTACAGAGTCCTTTTTCATATGTGCACACATCTCATTATGTACAGCTTCCCCCAAAGTCCTATTTGGATTTTTGCTCTAATATAACAGAGCTCACACCGTCAGTACTATTTATAAGTGAATGAAGATTTCTTAAAAGTGATAATTTAGCTATTGACAGTAATAACATCATAACATTTTCAGTGATCCATTTTGGCTTTAAGTACTTATTAAATAATATTTATTCCTCAAATATGTACTTATAAAATTAAATGAGATTGTAACATGCAATAAAAACACATTTCTCTCTCAACTCGAATTGATTCCATTCTTCACAGACATCCCTCCTTGTGCTCATTCTGCTTTTACTGTTTTCTACTCTGGCTCTGAACTCTCTGCTCTTGTCTCTGATGAGTTGATATGCGTTTCCCCAAAGCCACTCCCTTTATCCACTTTCCCTACCCACTCATCCCCTTCTTGTTATTCTCCGTTCCCTACTGATATGGGAATAATAGGATCCCAAGGCTATCCTTACAGTATAATTAAAGTATGAATTTCCAGGAGTTGGAAATTGCAGACCATTTTTATTATGCTTCTATAATAAAGCCAGGTAACACTGAGAGAATTAAAATAGCTTTGCCCTAGCAGATAACTTGGTAAAGATTTTTTCTCCTTGCTTCTATTGTTTTAAGAGATTGGGAGCTGAAAATGGGAATAGATTCACCAATTCTTTTTTTGAAAACACCTCTGTCTTTTACATGATATATATCCCCCTAGATCCTGGGAATATGTTGTAAACTTGTAACAGATGGTGATGAAGCTTCATATTTTTATATAATACATTTTTTTAGATTCCTCATCTACTGTATGTATCTTCCAGGGAAAATGACCTTGAATGAATGAAGTCATAATCTGAAGGAAAAACACCTCACAGACAGACTAGCATAGAAATGATGAGTCAATTGGGTTTTGTTTTGTTCCCCTCAGTAAGATGAGATAATTTCAGATGAAAAACTGAATGTTGAAATAGAAGGATCAAAGTTCATCTTAACATTGGAGGTGCATCTGTTAATTGTTCCAGGAAAACCAGTTAGCTGTATTCTGATTGAACAGAAACACGTGGAAGATGGAATATCACTGTTTGCAAGTGGAAATGCTATTTGCTTCACTTGGGTAATGTTGGGGGCTTACCAAAAATTGTTCTGGCACATCTACCAGCACGAATGTTAGGAGGGTTCTAACACTCTGAGTGCTGATATTTTATGAATGTTTTATCACTGGCTTGAAAACAAGAAGTTTGCAATTGAATCAACAACATGTCAGACAGACAAAATATTAAAAAAAAAGAACATTAGTGGGAATTACTGATGTCCCTATTGTAAAAACAAACTGAAGTTAATAAGAAACTTGATCCTCTTAACCGATTAACAAAAGTCAGGTTTTAATTGCATGGCTTCCCAGACAAATCAAGTGGTGCCGTGAACTTAGCACTGCGGTGCGGAGGGTGGCGTAAGGGGAGAAACTGCTGCATATTCAGTTACCCACCTCTTTTTTCGACAGCTTCAATGCATTGCTTTACGAACCGTGGAACTGTGGAATTTTCACGTTCACACACTGTGTGCAGATGAGAGCCAAAAATTTGATCTGCAAAAGAAACAAAGATGAGCTTCATTAAAATCCAAGCTTGCGTTGTTCTTTAATTTGATTTTGTTTCCATATCCACTGCATGATGAAACCTGCATCTTGCATAGGAATCCTTTTTTTTTTTTTTTTTGCTTTAATTCCAAAGTGTCTACTGCACACATACAAAGACCATAACTCTTTCCTTCGTGGAAAGGACTCCAGCCCGAGATAAAGAAAACTAACACTCTGCCATCGATTACTTAGGGGTGACTGAGTACATTATCGTCTCTCTGGGCTTAACTTTGCTGTCTACAAAATAACGACAAGGAATTAAGTAAACTTCTACAAAATAATTAATCTTAATGAATAGATATCTTGAGTATCTAAAAAAATGTTCAATGATGACCAAAATTACGATTTTTGTCAATATACTTAGAAGAGTCATTCTGTGGCTCAAAGATGTTTTACAAGGCAAGATCCAGGAGACTTAACTTTGAAGAGAATTTCTAAACTTTTCTCCTGCCTCAAATACCCTTCCTCTTCTCTAATCTAAGTATCCTGTTTCCTTTAGGGCTCAACTCAGAAGCAGTGTCTACATGAACTCAATTCTTCCTCTCTCAGCTTTGTGCTTCCAGTAGCATTGGTTTTTTTGAAAACTAGTTCCTCAGGATGTTAATAGGTGAGGTGGGAAAAAGCGCTGTGATCAAAATGGTTTAGCAACAATTGGGTTAAACAAAGCTAAACAGGTTTCTTTTATGTATATTTATTTTAGAGCTTGTGATATGCCGTGTGCCCTGGGAATCTCCATGAGGGGCTAGAGGACACACCCTTTCTCACACTTATTTGAATAAGATCTTTTTATGTCAAGGGCATCTCTCTAAACTAATGTTTCTGAGAACACTCTAGGTGAAATCCTAGCCTAGCCCTGCCATTTAGAACATGATTCATGCTACATTGCATTGTGTGTTTGTATTTGTAATGCGTGACACATATTTTCTCAAAGCAGATTCCGAGTGCCTTTATCATCTCTGTGTTCTTACCGTCACCAGTGCTTTGCACGGGATCTGGGCCACTAGGTTCACCCCCAGAGTTTTACATTTGTCGTGAAATATATGCACCATAAAATTTACCATTTCCCCATTTTCACATGTATAGTTAAGTGTATGAATGTTGTTGTGCAACTGACACCACAAATTCATTTCTAAAACTTTTATAAACAGCATACATGTTTATTCCTGATAATGAAACATATTTAGTAGTTTCAAAGGCCTCCCATCTTGCTCATAATGAAATCCAATTTTCTATTACCACTTCCATGGCAGCACATGACCAGACCGTCTACCAATTAATTGCTTTCATTTGCTTCCTTTTATCCCTCTCCCCCACATCACTTGCCTGAAGCCTCTCTGTCCACATTGCTGATCCTTGTCCGCACTTCTGCCTCTGAACTTTACACTGACTTCCTCTGCAGGGAACTCCATTGCTGTAGGCCTCTGATCAAACATCACCTTCTGACTGTAGCCTTTCCTACCTATCTTTTTTAAAAAAAAGTGGCGACCACTGCCAACAGATATTCTATATGTCACTTCTCTGCCTTACTTATGTGAGAGCACTTCTCTCAACCTGGCATATTATACTGAAGTGCGTTCTGGTTAGATGCTTCCTTTGCTTAGAATGCAAAACTCAGGACAGTCAGACTATACCTATTTCTTTCATTACTGGATCCCCAGTCACTCAACAATGTTTGGTATATACTAGAAGTTCAATAAACATTCATTGAACAATGAACTGCAAGGGATCATCTGAATCATCAGTGGAGTCTTTCAATAAACTTAAAAATTATTTGTAGCAGAATTGAAGAGAAGATATAAAGAGCCACACAATAGAAAGATAAATAATTTATTATTACAAAAGGATAGTCATAATGGAGTGTGATGAGAGTTCAGGGCTGTCATGATTTTTATCCACTTGTTAGAAAAATTGGTGACTCAAATTTGGGACAACCTAGCAGAGAGGGAACAATTAAGACTAAAGCACTGATAATAATGCACTATAATATGAAAATGTGCGCTTTCATTCAGGAGACTAAAAGAAGATAAATTCAAAACACCTCACCAAGTGTAGACAGTGGAAAATAATCACGGGTATTTGCTTTGAATACTTGGTTAAGTATCAAAGATATATTCAAAGTAGTGAGCTACCATTATAAGAAAGAATGACATAAAGTATTTTAGAAAAATATCCCAGAACTACAGACAGAATAATTTACTCTGGTTAGATTTATAGTCAGAAAGAATTGTTATAAAGTATAAAACCCTTTAATGAAAATAATAATTCAAGTCAATTTCACAAATATTTATTACCTTCTATCTTTATAGCAATGAGATAGGTATATTAGATTGTAAAAAATAATCAAGCAATTTGTAGTCTTGGAAGAGCTAATATAAGACAAATAATGCTCAAAACAGAATATAAGAGATGTCAGAAAAGATACTAAATGCTAAGAAAGGCATCCGATAGTACAGGTCCTTTTGTGTCACTTAGTGCAGATATGATTGTGTGTGGTGAGGAGTGGGAGACATTTGTGAGGTTAAGAGTCACTTACAAAAAATAGATTCCTATAAAAAATGTATATTAAAATCTGGAGAAATTTCCTTTCATTAGGTAGATTATAGAAAGACATGAAAGCATCCTAGGGCATTAACTCTTTGATTTATTTAGTTACTTGCAAAAGAAAATCCTGAGTGCCTGCTATGTGCCAGAAGCTAGGAAAGGTATCGGTGATGTAACAACCGAGACCCATTCATTACCTGTGCCCTCAAAGTTTCTTGTCTGGTAGGGCAGCATATAAACAAACTGGTGGAAATGCTTCATCATGAAAACTCCTCTAACTGGGGAAGCACGGATGCAATGGGAGGATGTGGCAGGGCAATGGACCAGCCTTAAGCATCCATGGAAGACTCTCAGAGAAGAGCTGAATCCTTAAGAGTAAGGAAGCCTTAAACTGGAGAGTCAAGAGAGGGGACAAAGGGCACCTGGGGAAGACGGGGGAGGGGAAAACAAACACATTGGTGATGGGAAGAATGATAGGATGAATGCACTGTGCTGAGGGCAACACTCACTCTTTCTTGTGTAGAGAAATTTTGGTGTATTGGGCTTTAAACATTTCATAAACATTGTGTTATGAAAGATCTTAAACACAAAGTCAGGTAGGTTAAATTATTTGAGAGTGTGTGGATACCATTGATTTCTTAAACACATGTTCCTCTCTCACAAGTTCTTTCTCATGTTTAGAGGCCATTCATAAGACCGAACCTGGAAGTGTTCTCCAGTGACTTCTGCTTCTCTTACATCTTTGGGCGATTAGATGTTTTCGGTCAGTGAAACATCCAGGGAAGTGACTTGGGGAGCTACAAGAGATGACTTCTTTTTCTCTGATAAAAGGAGAGAGATGTATGAAGACACACTTTCTTTTTTTTTTTTCCTGTTTTGAACATCACTGTAAAATCATGTGATGTTTGGAACTACCTCAGCAATCTTGTCTCTGTGAGGCAACAAAGTTGTAAACAAAAGATAGAATGATACAAAAGACCTAAATCTACAAAAAAACCTGAGACTACAGTGACACTGTTGAACTTTCAATCCAATCCTAAAACACTTTCTCTAGACTTTTTGTTATATAAGAAAATGTAAGTCATTTTTAACAGGGTATTCTATCACCTGCAAGAGGTTCATAACCAAGTCTGGAGCACAAACCATGTGGCTGATTGGACACGAGGAGATTAGAGGCTATCGTGATTGCCTAGGAAAGCTGCTGTGGAGACCAGAATCAGGAGACAGAGGTGTGCTCAATTTAATCATCGTTTACAATTCTCATGTTCTCTGAATTACATTGATACATTTAAATCCTTTGCCATGTGACTGGTAAAACTCACTAGAGTGGGTAACATTTTATTTCCCCCATTTCTTTGATGTTAGGCTTAGCCATGTGTCTTGCTTTGGACAATGTAATGTGATGGAAATGACAATGTGCTGGTTCCCAACTGAGGCCTTAAGATGCAATACAGATGCTTGGCTTTCCTGCTTACTTCTCTGCTGTGGCTGAGACAAGAGCTTCCCTGGGTACCTGCTGTCCTTCAGTCTGGGCTCTAGAATAAATATGTACGGCACAGAACAGAAGCCAACCATCAATGATGAGGCAAACCTCATCACTGAGCTGTCAGACCTACAGCTCAAAGCAGGGCTGTCCAGTCTAAGCTATCTGACCCAAGGACACATGGGAAACATGTTTTTTGCTGTATGCCAATGAGATTTTGTTTCTATTCGTTATGCAGCAATAGCTAACTGACAAAAATGACAACAGGTGACTTCTGGTGATCTAAGCAATGTTGTGAAGATAAAAACAGTTGATAGAATATGGAAACTGACACTGGAAAGCAAATAAATAGAGAAGAATGATTCTGAACTTGATAAGAATGTAGAATTATGCATCAGTTTAGATTCAACTATAAGGAAGAGCCTCAAGGGAAGTTGCTCTCACCTTAAAATGTAAACTTATTATGCCTCACCTAATATCAAGGCACTTCTTATCCTATATTCTCTCCAGATCAATTCAGTTCTATCGAATTCAAGTCAGTGAACATTTCTTGAGCACCTACCACATGCTGGGAGTTGTGAAGGAAGCAAAGAGTCACTCACTCATTAACTGTCTATTACATGCCTACTATGAGCCAGCCACTGTGCTCCAGCCTGAAAATGCAATGACGCATGAAGCATGATCTCCTATAGTCTATGGGGGAAGAGTAACTCTCACAACACTTATAATGTGATTAGTACCATTGCAAGGGTGTGTTATAATGATGCAGATTTATTGTGCCCTTACACTAAACCAAGCAAAGTTCAAAGTACTTCATATATAACTTATTTAATCTTTATACTAATTCTGAAGTATAAAGACACCGAGTCTTTTGTCTATAGCTACAAAGCATCAGTCTCTACGAATATATGTGTATTCTCTACCTATCTATCTATATCTATACCATCTGTATTTGTATCTATACATCTATATTTTTATCTATATATCTATACATCTACCTATATGGAGAGAGGGCCCCAAACTAAAACCATGGAGAAAAGAGGTGATTCATGGGATTTGTTTGAAGGAGATCAAGATGCAGAAACCTAAGGGTTTGGAGAATAGTGAGATTGATATTTAGAAATTAACACAAGCATTTTAGATGCAGCAGGTTGGTGATGGGAGATAAAGGTGAAAAGTTCTCATTGGAGTTTGGCAATATTCAAAGGCTGTGATGACCCTAAAGAAAATGGCTTTAGTAGAAGAAAGAAACTGAAAAGCAGATGTCTGTGGTCAAAATTTGAAAAGAAGGTAAGGATGCAGAGACAGCAAAGTCTCCTTTAAGAAATTTTGTAGTGTAAATTAATTATATAGAATGACTGGACTTGGGGAAGGATTTTGACTCGGGGTGAAGAGCAGAGAATTTCAGTTCCAGGGGAGTTTTGATTGCCATGGTGCTCTGAGGGGTGAGGTGCAACACTGCTGGCTATTTTCTGTTGCTCTAATGGGGGAGGTGCATTACTGCCACTTACTGGGGGGTCCACGCAAGTGCAGGCAATTCCTCGCAGGGAAAAACTATCCCTTCCTTATTGCTAATAGCACCCTGGTGAGAAAGGAGCCAAGATTTATAGAATTTTACATTAGATGGAAGGGAGATGTTTGCTTTCGCTAGTTACCAGAAGAGCCAAAATTTTTCTTCTCACCTCTAGACTCTCTTTAACCTGGCTACATTCACCCAGGAAGATACAGCTCCGGTGTCTAAGGACTTAGCTTTCCAGCTGGGTTGTCATGTGGCCCAAACTGAGCCAGTGCATGTCTCCATGCAAAAACAGATTCAGAATCGGTATGCTGCAGACTGAGATAGGTAGTGCCAGGGGTTTGAATGGTAAGGCTGCCTACACTCAGACACTGGAGGCCAGGGGCAGCCATTTGGGGAGAGGACCCTGTGCAATGGGTGAGTGGGCAAAAGAACTAACCTGCAGAGAGCGGTGAAGGAAACAGATAAACCTCAACTCTGACTTTCTGATGCCTAACTCCAGGCACGATATATCTTTACCATGAGGTGCATGAGAAATTAGAGCAAATTTCTGTTTAGTGCAACCAAATACACTTGACTAGAACATGTGCAAAGCATTGTTTCTAATGTTTGAAAAGACAGATTACAATCACAATGGAAAGGGCCAGGCTTGGCAAGAGAGCCCCGAGAGATCTACTGTCAGAGATGGGACTGGTTAGAAAACTATGGTGGATGACCGTTGGTGTTTCTGGCCCCATAACTGTTCTATTCTCTGGTAAGAGTACCTGATTTTCCTTTGAGGTTGACACCTTTCCCATTTTGCTGCTGTTTGTTTGGAGTAGTGCTGACTCCACTGCCTCCAGCTCCAGGGATGAACATGTATTTTGTCTCCTTGGCCGTAGTAATTGGTTCAGACATGAACACAGGGTCCAGGTAGATCTGTCAAGTAAAACCTAGTGCTACTAGGAACGAGGGACCCTCTTTCTACAGGCATTGGTAAGCTATGAGGATGTGAGTTTGAGGTTCCATCAGTTATGTTGCCACGTGTTGGGAAGAAGTACTGGAAAATTAAGGCAACAGAGTTGAAAACGGATCTGAGCAATAGAGGAAATAAAGATCTGATAGCATTTTGTGCCCTTAGATCCAGCCATGCCTGAATGTTTCCTTGCCCCTTGGACTTTTCAATTAAGCGGTCCAATAAATGTCATTCTTACTTTAGTTTGGACAAGTTTATGTCAATTACAATGGAAAGAATCTTGCCCACGATATTAGCCTCCAACATAAAATGGTGAATTATATAACTTAGAGAGATGATAATGCACATGAAATGACTTTGCAAAGTAAAAAGTGCTACTCAAGGAAAATAAATCATAGAGATTTAGCTAAAATCTCATTGTCAAATTTAAGGGCTATTGTAGGAGTGCCATCCAGCCATAAATCTGATACAGTCCAGAGTCTGATAAGTTAAGAAGGATCATTAAATTATAGAGATGTGTTTTAACCACAGAACCTTCATCTTAAAGTAGTCCAAGTAAAGGGGACAGGAGAGAGAAGATAGTCTGTTTTCTAGGTGAGCTTTCATGAAGTAGCTTTTGCCCCCTAAACTTCCATGCCTGATATCCTGGCACAACACTAAGGCGTATTTCTGTGCTCCCCTTCCTTATGGTATTCCAAAAAGGGAGCAGTCCCAGAACCCTGAGCTCCCGACTCCCCACCTATATTCCCATCTGTGGGCTCACTGGTAGTCCTTTCTTCCTCTCTTAACAACTCTTTGTATTTAGCAAACACCTCTTGCTAGGGGTGCCAATATTTTTGGAATGCTCTTCAAATGCCTATGGCCTTGGCTAGTGTGATCACTATAGCTTCATTCTACTGTACTGCTCCAGCGTGTGTACCGGGGTGACAGACAACACATTGGTTGGAGAAAATCCATTTTCTGCAATTTTTCATTGAGAGCATCTTTTGGTGAGAAAAATAAATAGGCCTTCCACATGAATGCACTTATAAATCATGCTGTTTACACAATGAATTAGAGTTTAACTAGGAAATGGTGGATTTTAATCTTTAAGCTCTCAAAGTTTTGACCGATTTAGTTAGTTCATCAGCATAACCCAGGTTAAGTCTCCCAGATTACAAATTAGCTCCATTCTCCCTCATCTCTGCTATATATTTTTGACAAATTATGGAAAGAACACCCAGTAATGGGATCTTTGTCAGTTAGATTCCAAATGAATCAAAACTATGAGGAAAACTACTCAATAGAGGCAGTTAAATGTTCAAATAATGTGACGGTGTTATCATCATTTACCCAGGAGACAGTCTCCATATGCTTTTCAAAATGATGTTATTCTGCTTTCGGGACAGAGGGCCATTGCAGTTTCCCAAGCAAATTTTAAAAAGGAAAAACAAAGCACCTAAAACCACAGACTGAGCTGCTCAGCCACACACACACAGACACATGCTGGGCAATTGTTTTGGTGACGAGGTATACTTGTGAGGGTTTTGCTTTGCTTCAATAGAACAAACAAACAAACAAAAAAACACAATGCAAGAAAAAAACTGTGGCCATCTTAAGCAAAGAAAAATTATTTGAATAATATTGAGAGTCAGGGGTTGAAGGAAACTCAGACTTTACTGGGAACTCAAAATAATTTATTAATTAGTCAAAGAAATTACCTGAGTCAGGGGGAACAGTCTCATAGGTGTTTAAAATCCAAGGGGCTTAGGAGATCCACAAAATAAGAAGCAAGAAACACAGCAATTGTCTTGTCAGTCTGAGAGCTAGTCAGGATGCTGTTTTCACTGTCAGCCCACCAGCAATACTGTCGTATGGCTTCTGTTTACCCAATGCCTAAGACTGGTGGCTCCAGCAGAGGATGACCAGTGGTTGGGGTTAAGTTTAAAATGGGTCGGGATGAGAAAAAAATATAGCCCTGATGGCCTCCATAGCAGGTAGCGTTCAGTTGGAACTTTTCTCCTCCAGAGTGCCACACACAGCTGGCAGATTATTGCCCATTGAGTTGCTATTGTATAAGGGAGGGGCAGTGGATACTGAAAGGCAAAAATGATATTCTCAACATGGGTAATTTCAGCAGTTTAATGGAATTCATCCTTTGATTTTAAACTATAAGTGACATTTAGTTTTCTGTTATAGGGTTGGTTCCCAGGACAAAACTTTGAGACTACTTGTCAAAGAGTCCTGTTTCTACTCTTTTATGTTTTCTCCAATTTCATCCTCACCACCTTCTCTTTTTCTCATTTAAAATACTCCCTAAATGAGTATCCATCAGATAGTTTTCCACAACTTGACTGAGAGTTTTTGGAGAAATGGGTGACTTAAGTAAGCATTGCAGTTTACTGGCGGCTTATGTCTTTGAATCAAGATGCAGAAAAATGTGAGTAATGCTAAAATGCTACTGAATTCATTCTATCCTAAGTCCTTCAGAACATACTGTATCATCTTACGATGCTTTGGACTTTGATGAAACATATCAGCTACTGCTTTTTGGTACACAGATATTGAAAATTGGGCTGATTCTGTGCTGAATCTCTAATATGCACTGGAAGTTAATCTCTCTCATTGGCTTGTTTACTTGTGAATTTTTTTCTCATAAGAGGCAAGTACAGGAAAAAGCTTAATTATTTTAACTTTTAAGTAGTTTAGAATGTAAATAAATAGAAGTTCCAAATAGATACACTTCTGTGTATAGTTTCCATCCACATGTTTATTCATATTTTTGTGTCTCATCTAACCTAACAGGTTTTAAAGTTCCCGGTGTATAGTGGTAGTGTCTACTGCAGAAAGACTGGGGGAGCCCTGCCTAGGCTCTGTGGAGAAGCTCTCCCCAAACACCAGTAGGCCGCAGGTTCCAATCAAAGTCAGGCAGTTGGCTGCAGGGGTAGCGTTGTTTCACCAGAACAGCCTAGTTTCAGTGATAGGCCAGCTGCCAGGCAGACAGGATAGCAGAGTTCTTCCCTTGTACCTCCCAATGTTCTCCTTCTCCTTTTTCGGGTTTCCAGCATTCTCACCTTTCCCACGTTCACCCTGAAGCTCAAATAGTATTTCCATGAAGTATCCTTTGGCTCCTTCCTCTAGGCTCCTAAACTCTCATGGAAACAGAACTCAACTCATTTTGGTTCCAATTAATACAATGTACATTTTGGTAAGTCCACCAGCCAGAAACAAATTTGTGGCTTGAATAAAGAGTTCGTTAACCCAAATGGAGGAACGAGCATGACATTTTTCTGTATTTGTCTACTCTAGGCAACAACTTTGTCTTACGCTTTTCCCTCCTCCTGCTTACCCAGCAGCACAACACACACACACGCGCACGCGCACACACACACACACACTCCCCCACACATGTATATGCTCTGAATCACAACAGTACAGAGAATAGTGTAATCAAGTGGATATTTCATGCATTTTTAAATCTGTGCATTCAGTCTATTCTTCCCTGAGTATTTTTCAATGCCTGCTAGGGACAGAAGAGTGGATAGAACACAAGGTCTTCATACAGGCTATTGTATATGGGGAAAACAAACACATACATACACTAACATATAATGTATGTCAGATGGTGATAGGCATTATTCAGAAAATAAAGCAAGGCAGGGGGATAGAGAGCTCGAGGGAGGTGTTGTCAGCAGTGACATCTCTGAGGCAGGTGCACTGAACAGAGACCAAACGAAGCGAATGGATGGGTCAGCACAAAGGGAGGGCATCCAATCTGGAGAGCAGAAGTGCGTAAGGCTGTGGGAGTACGTGGGGTGCGTTAGCGGAGCAGCAAGGCCAGCGTGGCTGGAGTAAAGTGACAGACAAGAAGTACGGTTGAGGATAAAACTGAAAGATAGCCTGGGGCCAAACAGCTAGGGCCCTGTAGGTCAGTGAGGACATTAAATACCATTTTCAAGCATTATTTTATTCTAAGGAATTAGAGTTTATTGGGCAGAGGAGTGGCATAATGTGATTTCTGGTTTTAAATGACCCTTCCATTATAGTTCTTGTGTGAAGACGACATTTGGAGGGTCAAGAAAAGAAGCAGAGAGGCCAGTTTGGGGGGCTGGTAGAATATTCCAGGGAGGGATGATAGTGCTTAGATAAGAGTGGTAGCAAGGGAAGTGACTAAAAGCGATCGAATTTAGAATATATTTTTAAGATGAGATTTTCTGCAAAAAGTGAGAGAGACCGTGTAGAATGGAGGGTGACTCCTGCTGGCAAATGGTGGTGATATTCTCTTAGGCAGAGAACGTGTGGGAGCTGGGGAATCAAGGGTTGCTCTGGATAAATGTGATGTGTCTACCAAACATCCAAGGAGATGTCAGATGCACATTTGAATTGTAAGTCTGGAGCTTAAAGACGAAGTTTTAAGTTTAGAAATCTACAGATGGAATTTAAAGCCACAAAACTGGAATATTTCAACCCTGGAATATCTGAATAGTGCCCAGGAGTCTAAGAAGGGGAACAAAATGAGAACTTGAAGGAGTTAACATGGGGGAAGCCCAGCATTGTGAAGCAACCGAGAGAAACAGACTCTGCCAAAGCAGTACCCACTATGCTTCCAAAAGGAAGAAGAAGAAATTATAAATACATAACAATTCTAATACTGCTGAAAGACTTCATGTCCTGTTTCCGTTCCTTTCTATCTCTTTTCAGGTAACACCTTCTCTGGAAGTAGAGTGGATTAAGATGATTTCTAGTCTACTGGAGATAGCTCATGTTCCAGTTAGAAGATGTTAAAATATAAATAAATAAAATTGTACTTCAGAGATAAAGAGAAGAGAGGGCTAGTTCAGAATAAGAAAGTCAGGGCTGACTCCATGGAGTTGGTAAATTTGAGCTGGAAGAATAAACATGAATAAAAGTTTTTAGGTAGAGGAAGTTGGAAAAAAATATTCAAGGTGAAGAAAACGTTATAAAGTAGAACAAGATAAATGTTATTTCTTGTATTTCTCTTATATTCTATTACTTTCCATCCTGGTTGCCAAATGAATACGTGAATGAATGAGTGAATGAATGAATGAATGAATACAACGTATAAAAGAAAGTGATTTCTATGTGAAAATTGTGCCATGATCACTGAGTTATGAGAGAAATATGTTCCAGTTTACTTTGCATTAGTGCATTTTGGAAGATTAACGTGGCCAAATTTTGTTTAGCAAAGACTGATATTTAGATTTTAGGCAGGCAATACTCTCTGCTTTCATTTGCTTATCTTCCTGTCATAAGAATTCCAGAGGGGGCTAAAAAGGAGAGAGAGGGATACATTTGAAGATGTCCAAATTTGCTACCTTATCCTATATTTGTGGACACTTTATATTCTTAAAATAGAAAATTATTCAGAATTCCATTATTCGATCACATAACTTACTTTACTTACACTGAAGTGAATGAACACTTACTGATTAGGTTGTCTACTTATTTGACTTACTAGGAACCTCACTAGGGGTTGAGACTATTACAAAATCAGTACTTTTATTTCTGTTTGAGTGACAATTCTAAAGAGAAAACTTAATACATACAATTTATTCAGATGTGTGATTAAATTAATTCTGAATAATTTAATTTCCCTTTTTAGCTCGATGAATATGGACTGAAGCTGGAAATGTCATTCAGTGATTGATAAAAATTGAAAGATTCTTTTAGGGTGGAGAGAGGGGGGAAATTTTGACTCACTTCAAATTTAAGTAAAATCTAGGAAAGAACACTGTACTGCTCCTGATCGCGGCATGGATTTGTGAGTATCCCAGGTGGTATAATTTCAATTTATTTGCATGAATGCATAGTTCAATAAGAAAAGATTCAAATTTAGTTGGAGTAAAACAGCTTAATGATTTCAAATATTACTTGTAATATATTAATATAACAGGTTTGAATATCTATAATGGAGTCTCTTTCATTTGGGTCTTAAGGGTGCTCTCACAGCCACTAATGCTGAGTGCTAGGTACTCATTGAAGTACCTAAGAGGAAAGCACTTTAGGTTAAAAGCACTTTCTCTTCTCAGCCTCAGGTTAAAAGCTATTTCAAGATTCTGTTAAAGGCATCCTTTAGTCCTCAGCTTCTGCTTAAAAGTGGCTTTTGATGAAAAGTGCTTTGAGGCAGGTATAGGATTTTATAATAAACCGTATTAAGAGCTGGGGAACCATGTGGTTCTGTGGACGTGTAGCGAGCTCCATGGAGGTGCAGTGTGAGCTCTGAGCAGCTTTGCTTGTTCCTGTGGGCTGATCTGAACAGTGCGATCCACTGGTTATTCTATGCAAAGAAACTGAAAAAACATTTCCAGGAATGTAACTGGAAAGAAGGGGCTATGAGCCTAAACTGGTAGGTCATACTGCATACATTTCTGAAAACATTTTGTCTCTTTTGGCTTCCAGTCAAATACAACGCATGTTTCTCTTTTTTTAGCCCTTACCGTGGAAAGTGTCTATGTAGTAACATTTCTTTGTTTTTTTTTTTTACGATTTTATTTATTTATTTTGAGAGCGAGTGAAGGGAGGGAGAAAGAGAGGGAGAGAAACATCAATGTGTGGTTGCCTCTCATGCACCCCCGAGTAGAGGGACCCCAGGACCTGGCCCACAACCCAGGCATGTGCTCTGACTGGGAATTGAACCAGCAACTCTCTGGTTCACAGGATGGCACTTGATTCACTGAGCCACACCAGCCAGGGCTCTCGATGCAGTAACATTTCTAAAACAGCTTATTCTGTCCCAAACCTACCCACAGAATTGCATAAACAGTACCTCACTGTGAGATGCACTTTGCATATTGTACACTTTCCATGTTTGTTGCACTCCTCATTTACATTACTTTTCTAGCTAATAGGACCTTACATGGTAGGGGATGGTGACATATAAAAATGGAATGAAGTACCTCAGTTGGGTCTGCCTACTGAATTGGCAGAATGACATTTACCACCCAGGTGTCTAATTGCAAGCATTAATATTAGTTGGTGAAAGCTTATGGAGGTCAAAGACAATTCTAAGAGATAACAAAACAGCACATATATTCTAGTTAAGTCCCAGGGAGTAGATATGACTTCTGTTGAAAAGGCCTCAGACAGAATGGCAAGATACTATTTTCTCACTTTGTCAGATTCAAAGTCTAAGAGCTGTTGCTTTAGGCCCTAAATTAACACGCAGGTGGCTGGGGAGAAGGGCAGTCTTCCCATCTGCTCTGGCACCAGAGGGGATCCGGAAATGCAGTGGGAACCAGAGGGATGGTAGCACCATTTGGCACCTGGAACATTTTGTAGGTTCAGAGGCTCCCGAGCAGCACCGAGGCAGCGAGGCAGCCGTCTCCCAGAAGATGCTGGCTGCATGGCCATGGTGAGGGGTCTTCCCTGGTCAGTGTAAAGGCAATGAGCTATCAAAGAGGAGGAACATGAAGCAGGCCATCCTTATCATACACAGGAGGCTGCAGGTGCTCCCAGAAATAGCTAGGTATATCTTGACGACAGAGAAAGGCTGAGTTGCTATGATTATACAGGCAGGAGCCACGCCTTGTGATATTTGTGTTTTATATTAATGTTACTTTATCCACATCCACAGGTTGCTGGGGCATGGCCCACTGAGGTGAGATAGGAATTAAGTAATCTTAGATGAAAATCATTAATTCCATAATATAGCTTTCTGATATATCTTCCCATTGGTCTTCTAAAATTAAGCCAAGTTGGCAGAGTTTGGAAGTGATTTTTTAAAATATTTCTCTCTAAGCAGTGTCAAATTTTTAAAAGAAGGAGCAATGTCTTTGGATACGTCTTTGTGGACTCAGTCAATGTCTGGCCCATCACTCATCACGTGGTAGCTCCTCCATAAATGCTCACCAAATTAATAAAAACAACAGGTACTAAGTGAATAATGAAGCCCAAACTCCTTAGCTTCGCACTATGAAAAACACCGGCCACAGACACTCTCGTCAAGCCCTCTATATTTTATCCCAGCCCTGCTTCCCCTGATTTTCCCCAACAGTGCTCCTTGAACGTCTTACGCACTTCTCCACATGCTCAAATGCCTAAGTCAAGACTCTGTTTAAAGATGATAAAGGAAAAATTATTCTTCCCACAGTTTTCCCACTTGCAAATCTGTGACCTGAGTGCCCCTGAAAGCATCTGACATTTGATACATTATGCTGTGTTTATTGTACATTTATCTCCCTTACTCATTACTCAGGGGACTCCTTTTTATGTAACTGTGTATCCTCTTAGAACACAGTGATTTAAAGAATACATGAGAGCAGGCAATGCAAATAACAATCAAAGCATAGTTCTCCATCCTTGTCACTGGATGGTATGTGCAATGCTACAAGCCCAGTGCTAGGCACACAGAATGCTCAAAATGTTGGCTTTATTAGTGCCTTGTCACAAAAATCTCACCACAATTGATCTGTTTTGCAATTTTTGGAAGGCCTGCTCTGCCTTCAGGAGAAAGACCATTCACAATATGCCATGCCATAGTAAGAGTAGAGTTAGGAATAGAGTATAAAAAACTAATAGCTACTATTTACCATGCTAATTGATCTTTATAGAGTATCAACAGTCCTAAGAGATATTTGGAAAGTGTTAAGGCAGGAAGTTTCATTGCCTTGCCCAAATTCACAAAGCAAGTAAGGAAGTAGCAGTGCCGAGACTAGACTTCAAATTTACTTCAACACAGGGTGATCTTTGTGGGCTAATGACTGCAACGCACTGCTGTCCCGAGTGAAACAGAGCACCCGCGGCTCTCTCAAATCGCACGGGCAGTGTTTGTGGCCACTGCCTTTTCACTTCGCACCTGTGTACCCAGACCCAATACGGTAAATAGTCTTTCATATATTTAATTATTTCAAACATTCTTTATATATATTTAAACATGTTATAAAACTAAGACCAGTTTTGTGTTTGAGTTTCTCTCTTTCTCAAGAATGAACTGTATTTCTTGTTAGACATATTTTGTGTCTAGGATTCTAGACTGGCCATAATTGGGCCACCAGGCTGAGGCCCCTCTCCAGCGGAGGCAGCCTACACCATTCCCAGCCTCCTGGTAGCAGATCTCAGACAAATGTCCATGATCCAGCTCATGGTGTGAAACTAAGGCTCAGCACATCCACAGTGGCATCTCAGACTCTTGACTTGGAAAATTGCATCTGGGAGACAGAAGCTTCCTCGAGGCTTTTGGTAGTTCCAAACGATAATAACTGATTGCTGGAATAGAAGTCTTTCGGTTATCACTGGGAAGTGCTCTCTGCTAAAACTTTACCCAGAAGTATTTACTACCTCTCCACACTTCTTCAGCTATGACACCCCACCTCCCAAACTGTCTCCAATGGGCTATTTATTCTCTATCTTCTGGTCCTGGACAAAGGTTGTAGTCCCTTTTCTCCTACTACCCACTTCTTGTCTATCAGTTCCTTCTGAGGCCTCAGCTCCCTGGCCAGGGCTTCTGCTGTTCATTCTGTCCTTCATGCCACAGCATGAGACAGGCATAGCTACTGATGTAGTGTCCTGGTAGGTGGCACTGTGCAATTACACTTGCAATCCTTATATTCTTTTACTGCATAACCACCCTTGGAATATTTTCTCCATCTCACTGTGAGATGTTGAATTCAACATAACTTTACATACTGATGTCATTTTTTGTTGTCATGTGATTAACAATGTTTTTTCTGACCAATATTACTTTCCTTTAAGATTATTCATGCATACTATAAGTATTCAATTTTTCTGATTAAAGGAGCATTGGTGGAAGTGTATACATGTAAAAGAAATGTGCTAGAGAATTTGAGACACCTGACATCACTGGGAGTTCTGTTTTTGGTGAGGGGAGGGTTAAACGTTGCTCCCCCCTCCATCTTGCAAGGTTTGCCTTCTTCAACTGGAAATTATGTAAACAGATTTATAATGAAATGAGCTCTCACTTCCTCTTTGATATGTTAGTTGTTTCTAAAAAACATTAAGTGAAGTCTTGTCAAATTCTTTACATAATATTGAATGTTCTCCTATGCTAACTGCTTTTTCTCTGATGGAAAAACTGTAACACACTCAAGGCCCCCATGCATTTAAAGTGTGGAGTCACCGAAGAAGGAGACACAGTATTTTGCTGTTCAGAGAATGAATGTATGAAGTGGTACAAATGATGAAGGAGTCTTGGGGAGTAAAAGCTTCTCTGAAATTTAGATTATTTGGAATATGAAGATATTTAGATGTCCTCAAGATATTTTCGACCATCTGCTTTCTTATTCCTCAGCCTCTACTTGCATGATAGATTTTTTTTTCATGGTGAGGTTAACTGAGGCCAGGCCACTCCTGCCTCCATCTTTCCTTTTCCTCCTATGAGTTTGAGTTCCAAGTTCAAAGGGACAAGTTAGGAGTGATATATTCAAGTTAATGACCCGCACATGTGTTTAACTTGGATGACATCTCCTCCAAAGTCTCCCTCCTGTCTAACATGGGTAGATAAGAAAGTCATTAAAATATTGGAGCTCAACAACTGTTGAAAGAGAATGAAATTTTTTCTCCTGTGCTTTTACATTTCCAAGGGAAATAGATCTTATGAAAATGTCAATCCTTGTAGCAGCCCTCTTAGATGGCTCCCTGCACCAATTACCCATCTCCACACAGAGTGTGATTCAGCGGCTGCACGCAGCTCAGGAGGGCACAGAGTTAGGCAGTTTTAAGATTTAGTCCAGCTTCACAGGTTATATTTGGGGCAAAATTTGAGCAATAAATATGTAACACATTTTCTTATAAATGCTGGCCAAATACATAAGAATTGATTTTGTTTCAGAATTAGAGCATTATTCATAATTTGACTATCTTACATGTCTGAACATACATATGCATTAGTATATACCAGTGTTATTGTCAAATATATCTAAATCTCTTATTCCTCTAATTATAATTTATACTCGATATTTGCTACATGTTTGGTATATGCTAGTTGGGCACAGTGTTTTAGTTTTTCATTTAAAAGTTAATATGTGAAACTGGTACATAGTACTTAGCTTCATATTATTTCAATAAACCCTGACCTAATTTTATTATAAGTTGATATTCCCTATCAGCTATATAAAGTGCTTCTAATATTTTCTCATGGAATATCAAAGGTAAAATACTAGAAACAATTGGAAATAGAGTGGGGTTAGTTCCCAGTATGGGATAGTAAGAGCACTGAACTCTTGGAACAATGTAGTTGAAGAAGGCGTGTATAAACAGGTATTATATTGCTTTCTTATAAACCTCTTTACAGTTCTATTAATTCTTTACTGAGCTTCTCCCCTAAGCTAGAGTTGAATTATGAAAGTACATTTTAGAAAACCCTGTTTAAAAAAATGTGTTGCTGATTTGAGAGTATGGGGGAAAGTTTTCTTAATTCTGTTTTGTGTTCTCTTTTTCCTGTGTAAGAAGAAAGTGTTTGGGTTGTCTTTTTAAATAATGAAAACAAATAACTGTTCCCAGGAGAACAAGAAAGCAGAGGAGAGGCTTTGTTTGACTTATCTGGGATAAGGCACTTTGGAGCTTCAGTTTTTGTAAGTCGAAGAGAAAGATGTACACAACACTCCAACCCTTCTATTATGACAGCTTACGCTTCCTATACAGCTTATTTAACTCAAATGCCTGGGAAATAGACACAATTACCACCTGATGGAATGCTACTTAACTTTAATGTTCCCTGCAGACTAGAAACCCACTTCATCAAAATTTATCTCAGTTTCTCAGAAATTATTTTGTCTGCAGGCTCCTGAATATTCCTGTGTAATTTAAAAATTTAACTCAAGATTGCTTAGAAATAACTGTGATATAAAAAGAAAGAAAAAATTCCCACATTCAGGGAGTTTGTTCACAAGAATTCCTGTGAAAGAGCTGTGTCCTATGCCATGTACACTTTAATCATTCACTCTTTCAGCTGTTATCAATTTAAAACCAATGAAACCCCCACACTGAGTCCATTTGAGCAGTCAATTTTAATATCTCGAGGCATCTGTAGTTATTCTGAATTGGCTGCAAAAGCAGAACTAACAAGTTAAGCTCTAACCATAAGTCGACATCAGGCTGGTAAACCATACATCAAACACAGACAGTTAGTCAATACTCCAGTATGAAAAACCAACTAGCATTTTTAAGAAGAGCAATATATTCATAATATGTTTGGCAGTCTGGTTTGCATTGCTTCCTTGATGGCTGTGCATTTAACTTTCTAGTCAACAGGGTGCTTCTCACGCCAGCAAAACAACATGTTTGAGGGAAAACTGGTCAGTCTTCTGATTTGTGGGTAATGTTTTTAAATGCAAATAAAAGGGATGGAGGAATGTGCCTTTTGTGAATAAGAATCTAGAAACTATCTTAATAGTTGTGTTTTATAAGAAAACTCTTTCAGCCATATGTTCTGGATCTTTGAACACAGTCCCTATTTCAAATATTATGTCATTGTCAGGCCATGTGTCTCAATTTTGTGTTTGGAAAATATGGTTACTTGAAATACCTCTTTCCCTCCCCGGAATGACTCCATGACAGGGTTGTTGCCTCCCATAGAGAAAAAGAAGACAATGAAGAAGGAGGAGTATTCCAACAAGATCAAGGCCGTCATCACTTCAATCAAATCACTTCCAAATTTTGGGGGCTGGGGGCCCTGGCCTAGGGGGAGTGAAGGGTGTTTATGACATATAGCTGCCTATTCCCAGAAATCTTTTATGTACTTCCATTTTATCTTCAAAAAGAAATAACAGATTAAAGGGAAATATCTAAGGAAGAATAATGCTACATAAAGTTTATGTTTTCAGATCTGTTGCCCCAGAAAATGCTTTGATAAAACACACTTAGAGCAATATAGTCAATTTCAAAGAAAAATTGGGAGGTACACCTCTCCACATTGCAATTCAACTGACACTGATGGGCCACCGATTATGATCAATCAACTTCTGATATGGCCTCTTGCCTCCTTCCTGCAGAGAAAAATAGGAAGTGCTAGTGTAGCACTTTTGCAACAAGGAGCTATTTTTTTCTGATGACTTAATTTTACAGCGGCTGGTTAAATTTCAATGTCACTAACCAGGTAGAACAACAAGTCAGAAGGGGGAGATTTTTTGTATTGAGCAAAATTTGTTCTCCCCAAATAAAATGTTATAGTTCCTTTTGTCTTTATTTTGAGAATTTGTACAATATAATTGATTTATAATAGACATGAATTTGAAGGGAAATATTTGTAATCCAAACTTTCAGCGATGTTAAAGGAAAGGAAAGGGTACTACCTTCATCTTAGAATATGTCAATATTAAGACTTCCTGTGCTTGTAGCAGTCCACACATCCGGCTGAATGTGGGCCCTGATGAGGAGATAATGGTTATGAGAGCTCTGGTATGTATTCTCTTTAAGACACATTCAATGTGCACAGAACATGGGCTCTGAAATCCCAATTGTACTGTGAGTGAAAGAAGAGTGGGACCTCTTTTCTGAAGTGCGATGGAAAATTCAATGCATCTCACTGCACAGGAAGCTTTCATTTATTCACTTGGTTAGATTACCCATTTCAGGTCAGAATGAAATTCTGTTTTCCTCCCCTCCATTATCTACCTTAGGACAAATGAAATTGCCAGCTAGCACTTTGTATAAGTGATAGAAGTATAAAAACTGCAAAGGAGAAAGTAAAGAGCCAGCACTGGCTTTGGGTACAATTTATACGCTTTGCAGAGGCCCTGAAAGGCTAAGAAAACTAAGTTGAAGAATCTCCCACTGCCTACGAAGCTGGGTTTAGGGTTCACAAGGGAACTATTTGGTAAGAGAAGGCCTGCTGGGGAGCAGTGGCATATCAATAAAAAAATGCTAACCTGTAAAAGGGGAGGTTCTTATGAACACGGATGAGGGCCCTGTATGTCTTTCTTCTCTTCAAGTGGTTTCATGGAAGAAAGACTTAGGATGTGATTAGAAGATTAAAATGGTTATGGACCACCTCTCCAGTGGGGCAGCAGCCTCCTGATACACGAAAGAAATACCCTGGTAGCGTGACTTGTGGTCATCTGCAACTGGTTGAGGATGTGTCTGAGACAGCTTGTAAATCTCGACTGGTGTAGTGTCAGGGATGGAAGGAGAGGTTATGTATCTTTTCTACAATCAATGCCCATATACAATTTGAGTCCAAGCACAGGATATGCTTAAAACATGGTATAGATTCATGTTATGAAGCAAACCTGCCTTTAACAGTTACTGTTTCTTACTGGTGTTCATGCTCTGTTAGTTCTTATCTTGTAGAGACCTGCCAGTCCTGAAACTGGAAGGCTTAGAGACAGTATCTCAAACTGGCACCAGGATTAGACTAACCGTGTAGGTAGTATGCCAAAACTCTGCAAAATCTTTTAAGGATAGATAATCCATGAAAGGAATAAAGCGAGCATCTTCTGCCAGGGCAAGATTTAATATGGGGTTTAGAAGTCATTGGCTAAAAATAAATGCCAATATGCTGGTTATGAATCAGTTGGGTCTTACCCATCCTCTATTCCGAGCATTGAGCATGGCTATTACATGGAACCCAGTCAGGCTTAGGACTAGAGTCCGATGTTGTCTGGCATTTTCTTTTAGTTAAAAAAGGAGAAAGATTTTAAGAGCTTGACTTAAAGGGCAAGAAATATAATTTAATGGGAAAAAAAGGAGAATTATTACTATTGATATTTGTAAATACACAAAATATAGTGGGTTATACCAGGAAATTATTGGTAAAATCATTTTTAGATACTTAAAATCAAGTATTTATAAGTCACTATCTCAAATATTATTAAATTCTAACTAATGCCTGTGTAAAAAAATTCTCTCTCCATAAGAAAGTAAGTTCTTGAACCACAGGGAAATCAGTTTGTTTTTCTGGCCTATTCTTTCTCCCCTTACCTAATTTGCTTTCATTTCTGGACCTCATTTTTCTCTTGTTGCTTTAAAGTTATTCTGCTCTCAATATCTCATAAGAACTGGATCATTTCCTCCCTGGATAACAGGCTTTTAAAAGACATGGGCTTAACCTGCTAGTCAGGTATACTTTTTTTTTCTCAACATTTGCCATCTTTCACAGTGACCTGTATTTTATTATTGAACAAAAACTAGCTATATGGTACTCTATTACCAACATATTTGTTCCCAAGAGCCTTTAAATATCAGAAAGTGTCTGGGAACTATAAATGCAAGGGAACCAGGGAGCTTATAGGCCAAGATAAGGAAGCTTAAGGTTCACTATTAATTTTGGCTAATATTAAATCATGACATAGCTCAGTCGTAAGGATCACAGTTCAATTATGAACCATATAAAAGTTTAAAGAAAAGAAGATTTACAAGATATTTTTAAGCACATTAGTGCATATTGTGGAAGTTGTGAGAGCATTTCAGGACCAAGCAATGATAGACCCATGCCCCAGTCCATAAATTCAAACACAATTATTCTCAGACTAACACTGATCAAATGGCAAAGTTGGAGCATATCTTTACTCAAAGGTATGTTGCAGTGTTGCTCATTTATTTTCTTGCTTAAATTATTATTGTGACAGGTCAGTCCGTTTGTCAAATATCAGTTATAACAAATTATCTAAAAACTACTTTCCTCTTAACTCAATGATTTTGCTATTCATAAACAAAATTTAGAGATGATAACTTGTATCTGCAATTCAAATGGCAAATATTTTTTTACTTCTCAATACAGTTGACATATTTTACAAAAGTACTATAATTTCAAAGACATTACTTTCTCATAGGACAGAAACCTTAAACAATTAGTTGTGTCTGTGTTGGTAATTACTTAAATGTTCCAGCAATTAAATGACACTACGTAAGTGGGTATAACTAGGAAATAAAATGAGCTCATCTTGTTTATGTGTAAAGAGTACCACAATAAAAATTACCAAAAAGACAAATATAAGCCAACACAAATTATGTTTATGCTTCCCTTGAAGTAAGCAAATTACTCCTGCCTTTTCTTGACTCTTACTTGGATTCATTTCTCAATCTTTAAAGGAATACTTGGGAGAATAGTTTTCTGGGGCCATCATGGTCATAATTTGCTCCAACAATCTAAGTAGCAAAAGAAAGAAGAGGGAAATAGAGAGAAGAGAGATTTTTTTTTAAAGGAGGGAAAGATGGAAGGAGAGAAGAAAGAAAGGAAGGAAGGATGGGAGGAAGAAATGAAGATGAAGGATTAAGGTAAGTTGGGCTTGTTACTTCAGTTTGTTCATTATATTCCACAAATGAGTGAGATCATATGATATTAGTCTTTCTCCGACTGGCTTTTTCACTTAACATAATATTCTTCTAGTCCATCCATGCTGTGACAAAGGGTAAAATTATTCTCTTTTTCATGGCCAGGTAGTATTCCACTGTTTGAATGTACCATAGCTGTTTTATCCACTCATCTACTGATGGACACCTGGGCTGTGTCCAGTCTTGACTATTGTAAATAATGCTACAATAAACATAGGGGTGATGATGCTCTTTTGAATTAGTGCTTCAGGTTTCTTCAGATAAATTCCCAGAAGTAGAATCACTGGGTCATAAGGCAGTTCCATTTTTAATTTTTTGAGGTACCTTCATACTGCTTTCCATAGTGGCTATACCAGTCTGTGTTCCCACCAACAGTGCAGAAAGAGTCCCCTTTTCCCACATTCTCACCAGCACTTGTTTGTTGATTTATTCATGGAAACAAAATAGAGAGAGACTCATGGATAGAGAACAGGCTGACAGCTCTGGGGGAAGATTTGGGCATAGAGGGATCAAGCAAAATAAAAAAGAACTCATGGACCTGGGCAACAGCCTGGTAACTCTGGTGGGGAGGGAGGTGGGTGGAGGTGGGAGAAGGTATAAGGGGGATAAATGGTAATGGAAAAAATACAATAAAAGTGAACTATTAAAATTTTTTAAAAAGAGATAAGCTGGGCACTGTGCAAGGTTCTTTCCATATACTGTTTCACTTAACTTTCACAATGTGAATTCCATAAATTAAAAAGTCAATAACCAAATATTAAATTATGTATCTGGTAAATGGCAGAATCTGTAGTTTAACCTAACTTAGTCAAACTCCAAAGCTGCTGTATTTTCAAACACGCTCAGTTTTCTTAGTTGTAAAATAAAGTTGAAAATTTTCTATCATAAAAGTTCTATAAAAATTGATTCAGTTAATCAAGAGTATATAGTTCATTCTGTATCATTTAGAAATATTTGGTGTCTGAGGCAGTTGTGAGTCTCTAAACATTGCCCTACAGCAAAAGCATATCATCAAGAAGTTCTACCTGTGTACACAGAGCTTTAGTTAGTCTCTGTGCAGCCTCACTGTGAAATAAGAATGGACAATCATTGCCCACCAGATATTTGAGGCAAGTCATTGATGTGCTAGAACAAAATGAGACAAACACATGAAAGAAAGGAACCTATATGAAAATGATAATTCAAAGAACTGAAAAGAATATTTTAAACTAAAATTTTAAAATTAAAGCAAATGACAAGTTCTATCTATCTTTTAAATAAGTTACCAAAGATATAACTTATTTTTTCTATTTTTCTACTTACTCAATTAATATTTATTGAGTAAAAAGTGCCATCTTCATTCTTAGTGTAGTCAACTAAGTTTTTGCACTTGTGGCATGTGACAGAGTGAAATTTGCAACAAAAAAAAAGAGAGAGAGAGAGAGAATAAGAGAGGCATCTAAAATTGGAAATAAATTGCTAAACTTAAAAGAAATTTATATGTAGACAGAAGGATAAAATTGAGAATTCTGTCAGCATATGAGAAATATCAATTTTGATGATCTTATAGATCATAAATACCCCCTGAAAAAAGGGAAACAGAAAATTGATGAAATTTGATGAAACACCAACATAATAATAAAAAGGAAACACTTCAGAGCTGAAGAGAATCACAATTCTTCAAGTTAAATGTCAAGCATATTAAATTTTTAAAGTTCTGCCCATTTTTATGTTGATTATAGAATCTCAAATAAAGACAAAAATCCAAAAGATTCTGAAAGAAAAAAAGTCAAAGTAACAAAAATAAAAAATGGAACCTCAACTCTATATCCTCAAGGCAACGGAATTTTATGCTCAACTAAATTATTGATCAAGTGTGTGGGGATACTGAAGATATTTTTAGACATTCAAGATCTAAATGAGTTACTGGAGCTGTTACACAATAATAAAAGAATTTAGAGCAATAAAGGTAAGCCATGGGATTCAGGAGACAGTGAATACAACTCAGAAAGTTAGTGAGAGGAAGTCACAGGGTAATAAAGGTAAGGCCTGGAAGGCAACCAACTCAAATTAGTGTAAGATGGTGGAAGGAATGTAAAAGGCATTCCAGGGACTAGAATTTATAGACTGTTTAATTGAGATGCTTAAACTCTTAATGATGTAAAGGCCCAGAAAGCAATAAAAAATTAAACTGTGGGGAAAAATCTGTATGAGAAATTCACAATTAAACAATATACCAAACTAAAATATAGCTAGATTATAAGTAAGTGATGCAGCACAAACTTCAAAAATAAGAACATAATTTGTATAGCACATAAGGCACAGCGTTGGACCCATGGACATACTAATCCAATTTGGCACATGACTTGGCCAAAGAGTGCATATTATTTACATGATCAATATAAAATATATGCTGTTAACTAATTTTTTCACATTTTGACGTAAAATATGGGGGTAATGACAGGCTTGATTGTGTTTCTGAAATAGTGTAAACACACTGACATAAACTTCAAATGTAAAAGAAAGGAGAATCTTTTTCACTGTGATCAAGGGGCATCACTCTGAGAGTCACAGAGGTCACGATACTGTAAGAAGAGAGAAGGAAGAGTTGCAGTCTTATGAATGTTGTTTTTAATGTTTAACTTTTAGAATCAACTATAATAATTTATAATTATAGAAATGAGTGAACTAACACAAATTTTCATGATGAAATACACATCATAATAGCAAAGGCAGAGGAGATGAGAAAGGAAGAGGGCAGTAAATTTCTCATCATGTCAATGGAAGCATTAAGTCTCAGTCTTCTGTGGTTAACAGAACAATAGATAGAGATTTAAGTATTCTGAGTGTTGAAGAGAAAGCCAGTGGAAACAACCAGGCCAGATGCATTTGAGCATGAGTATTTGGGGAGGAAAAGGGCCAGGTAGATGAGGTCTCATTTAATTAAGCTGAATTCATGCTTATTGTAAAAAACAACAACAAAAAAATGAGGTAATATCTAAGCTTGACAAATCAAGATATGTAAGGAAAATATTGACAAAAATAAACTAACCTATGCTCCAAATAACAGTAATGTAAGATATGGCAGCAACCACCAGAAGAACTATAAATAGAGGCACTTCCAAAGTGTGCCCTGTAAGGATCAAAGCTGGGATGAAGGAGGAAAGCCCTGCCTTGTATCATATCCTGCAGACATACTAGTTAATCTTTAAACAGGTGATTTTCTTTGTAATATACTGATTAAAAAATAGAAGTAACCCAGCATGCTTTCAGTTTCTACTAATACCATCCAGTATGGTTTTGCCCACATTAAAATGAAAGAAACAAGTTTCTAAACATACAATTCTCTCTAACTCTATCACTTGATATAAGGAAATACTAGCTGTTCCTAAAAACAATAAACAATTTATATATTTTCTAAAAATTTTGTGTCCAACTGTTTTCTGTTCTTGGATGTCAATGCTGTTACTTGAAAGATTATATAATGTAGTTATATAATCTTTGGCTGATGCTAAAGGGTTATTACTTCAGTTTCAAAAGCAAATAAAGGGTATGTACAATCACACCTACCACCATGAAATGTGCCTTCTTGCCTATAATGTACATATCAAATTGATTAGAGTTTTATTTCAATGAGAATAATGCAATAATCCAATGCAATAATCTCATACATTTAAAAATCCCTCATTGGTTGGGAGTTGGGTGGGTGGCAGGGATTGAGAATAAAAGAAAACAAGTAAAAACTCATGGGCATGGACAACTGTGTGGAGATTGCCAGGGGAGGGGTGCGGGGGAATGGAGGAGGCGAAGGGGGTATAAGTGATGCTGGAGGGAGACTTGACTGGGGTGATAAACATACAATTCAGTATACAGATGATGTACTGTAGAATTGTGCTCCTGAAACCGTGTATAACTTTGTTAACCAGTGTCATTCCAATAACATCAATAAAAAGGAAAAATAAAGTAATAAAAGGCACTCACCATCCCCCCCTTGCCAAAGGTGAAAGTAAATGGAGAAATTGACGGCTTTTCAGTAGCTACCACTGAAATGGCACAATGAATGCTATACTCACTTGAACTATTAAGATCTCTTTCCATTGGGTGATCATTCAGAATTATCTGCTAGCCCTTTTTGGCACCACAATGTACCCCTCTCATTAGTCATATTAAATAAATTAGAAAATGCAGCTGTATCAAGTGACTGTTTCCAGATCTGGATTTGAATCAGTGAAATCACATATTTGCCAGGGCTCCATGAGTACAAAAAAAAAAAAATTAAAGGAAGGGTTTGTGAGTGAGTTTAGACTATATGATATTGGGACAATTTTTTTTCACATTTATGCAGGGCATTATAAAGTTAATAAAGCACAACCTTCCCTGACCCACAGTGGGTGCTCAGTAAAGACTGGACGAATTCAAAGTGCAGGCCTCTCAACTTGTTGGTGACATTACCTGAATAATCAAACCCTGCAAAGTGTTTGGAGCCCCGTACACTGTCAGCCCCAAACTGCCAGGCACAGCTTCCTGGACCTTGATAATGAAGGCCTGTATTCCAGATCTGGGCTATTTGACAGTTTAAAGAATTTGACCCATAATCTTTGAACAAATGCACTGCAGAAAAATTTAAAAAGTCATTATCCTTTTTTTTTCTAAATAATTTTCCTTGAAAGACTTAAGTCATGTAACTTGGAAAAATTAACCATTTAACATTCATCATTAATTTATTTTATATGATTTTTGTAACCTTTCAAAAACCCTTATTTCATTGCTTTTTCAAAGTCTTTGCCTTAGATATGCTAAGAAAAGAAACTTAAAGTACTCAATTATACCGGGCCTGTAGCTTTAAAAATTGGTTTAATGCTTTTTACTTACTTAAAAAAATCTCAGTAAAAGCCTTTAAAAAATCCGCAGTTAAAATTGAAAGTAACCCAAGAAGTGACTATATTTGCATAACGATCTGTATTTGGAATAAAATTCCACTGAAGACAACAATAGCAGCTTATCAAATCAGAATTTCACAAAGATTTTCCATAGCCCTACTAATGAATACTGACTCATTGGCCAGCTGCGGTGAGAATTTAATGGCGCTCTGAGATAGGCAGTGTGCAGAGCGGAGTGTGTTCAGGGGTTCCATTGCATCCCTATGAAGACTGCACTAGGCATCAGGCTCCTCTGCTGCTTTCTGAGGCCAATTCTAGAGTACTACAGTTACTAATTCATAATAATTCTTTAGCATTTTGATTGGGCCAGAACATGCCGCTGAATTAAAAGACGTTTCATTTTGCCAGCACCCTGAAATTTTTAAACTTTATGTCAGATTGAGATTGTTCAGGCTAATGATCTGGCTTTATATTTTTTTCAAGATGGCAGGTAATCTGTGACCGAATCCTGTCTAAGAAAATGATGACCTATGGGATGATTTCTAAGGTAGAAATGAAGATAGTAATACATTATTATATATAATTGAATCTGTAGAGGACCAAATACTGTCTAGGGCACTGGAAGGGACATTTTCAGTGATTAAAAGTCTGAAATGAACTGCTTTGGAGTATGTGCTATTTCTACCCACAAATGCTTACATTCTAAGAATTTTCCACCCTCTTTTGTGCATGCTTCACAAAATTTTACCTTCCTAGATTGGTTCAGAATACAGACAATTTTTGTGATACGTTCAACTGTTTCAAAAAAGACTGAAATTTATAGGTTACATACTGTAAACTATTTAAATAATTCTCATATTAAGTATTGCTAAAAATATGACAATCTGCTTTGCCCTCTTCCTGAAAAATTATTGCATACTAAATCACCTTTGACTTCTATAAAAATCAGTCTTTCAACTTTGTTCTCAGAGTTTGTTTGAAGAGCTTATTTTATCCATTTTCTAAGTTTTTCTTATGTTTAATTTACAAATCAAATTCATAAGTCTGAAAATGTGAAAAACAGGGAGAATAATGAACTTGATGCATGTGTTTTCTTTGAAAAATAATACATTTTTGCTGTTTGACCTATAAATTAATTTCCTGTTACAAAAACCTGTATCACTGGTTTGATCTCTCCATCCATTCTTTCATCTATCTGTCATACTAACAGTAATAACAACAGTAATAATAAATAATAACAGTATTAGTAATAGTGAGGGGGACATGGGGACAACTGTAATTGAACAACAATAAAAAAAGAAAAAATGCTTTACATGAATTATCTCATTTATTTCTCTCAATGGTGGGTATAAGTATTCCCATTTAACAGTTGAAATATCCAATGCTCAGAAAGATCATCATTTGTTCAACATCATTACAAATGAGTGGTAGAACCCAGGTCTGAATTCTAATTAGCCTAATACTAGAGCCGACGTTATTCTATTCTGGTGGCTAGGTTGCTCTAGGATATTTAATCTTTCCTGTAGGCATATTTGCAAAAGAACTTGCTGATTTAAGTTAGTCTGAGTTCTCAGTCTTCCAGGTTTCAAACTCCCAAATTTCCATGATGCTAGTCTGTACTTGGACTTTCTTCCTAGCACTTCTTCCTAGCATTTACTTCAGACTATGACCAGGGTGATCAGATAACTTATCATGCAAATCAGTACATCCCTGAGAGTGGAAAGGGCTGCTGTTACTAAGTATGCTGGGGCAATAGGTATAAACTGGGATTGCCCAGACATACGGAGATAAGGAGTCATTCTGATAGGCCACCAAGATACCCCTTCTCTGTTCCTGCTGCAGAGATCAGATCCTCTGAGGGAAAAACTGGGTAGCTTTTTTACAACAATCCCATGATGCATCCTTTTATCTTCTCAGGATTATTTTTTTCTGGACAATTATTTTTTTTCTCTCTTATAGAGCAGAACATTTAATAAGTAACCAAAAAAAAGAACAAAATATTGCTAATATTTTATATCTGACTAGCTATGGACATAGAGGCACATTCATTTAACACTATTATAGTAAAAGTTCAAAATGTCCTGTACCTTTAATAAGTCCTTTTTCTTGTAGACTTTTCAGGGAAGGTCTTCGGGTAATAAACTTCTTTAATCTGCTTTTGACTCGTTTTTTGTCGCTTGTATCAGAAGCACTATGTTGCAGTCTGAACACTGGAGATTAAAAAAAAACAAGTTAGAGACTTTCAGTAAATTTCTCCTTTATGATTATTACTTTATGCAAATATGAATAGAAAACAGTAGCTATGGAATAACTCCCTGAATTAACGGCTTAACCCCTTCTGCTCAGACAGAGCACATGAGTAACAATCTGCCCACAGGGAAGTGTTAACTCTGCTGCAACAGGAATGTGCAGTGAGAATGTGGTTAGCTCCTTACACTCACAGTTTACTTTCCTTTTTACTCCCTGATAGTCAACATGATAACCTTTGCTGGACAGTTCTACCTATCTATCCCTAGTCACACAATTTTCTTCAAACAAAAACTCAGCTAAACAAGAGGGAAATGCTTTAGAATTGGTATCAATTAATTATGATTCTATAGTTCCTGTAGGTAACTCAGGCATTTTCAAAGGTCCCGCTTGCCAAAATAATTTTGTCAATCTTCTTTTTTTTTAATATTAATCCAAAGTGATTTCTTTTTCTGAAGCAGATGCTTATTCTTCTTATTGATGTCAAAATTACCACCAAGTACAGGGTAAATTCAGAAACACGAACTGGTCTCAAACTTATCCCATGTCTTCAGCCATCCCCTGTCCTCAGCTCCCTCTCCTCACCTTTACCCTCCAAATGAGGTGTGTGTCAAATTCAGTCCTGGGCAAATATTTGCCGAATGACTACTGCTCATAAGTTTCCATGCTAAAGGCTATACATTCAATTCAGCTCAACACTTAAGGTCCGGACCTTCATTAAGCATAGAGTCTAAATATAGTGAAGGTATCTTTTTATGAATGACTGATAGGCATTTATTATGTCTGTAAGATAAAACATCAATATTAACTGGGTCCTCTATTGTCTTAACTCAATTATTGACATAATATGAGGATTTGGGGTACTTATTTAGGTATACGAACACTTATTTTCCTCTCAAATCATACCTCTCAAATGACAAACCAATCATTCAAGTGGGTTAATAACAATATGTACATGTAAAAGGCATTGAAAATGTACTATGTGCTTGGTATTTCCAAGGAAGCTAGTGTGATATAAATTTATTCTACTACAATGTAAGCTCCATGTGGGTAGGTTTTCTTAATCTTCTTTTGTAAAAGTTTTTCACTAATGTGTCCCTAATATCTCAAGTATTGTTTAGCATACAGCAATGTTCAGCCAAAATTTATTGAATCAATTCTCACAATGACCTTTTGAAATGTGTAAAATAATTACACATATTTTAGAGATGAAGCTGAGGCAAAGAGGGTAAGTAACTTGTCCAAGGTCAAGTCTGGATATGGGATCAGTCTCACAGAATTGTCATCTGATATCCTAATTTATTGGAGTATTGGTGAAATAATAGAAGGAGGAGGGAAATAAAAATATCAGGAGCTCAGTTACTCCTTTAAAATTGAAAGATTTCAATCAAATACATTTTTTAATGGAGTTACTGGGTAAAAAATATTTTTCTAGCTTCTAGTTGTAAGGGAGCCAGACTCTAGCCATCCTATCCCCTCTTGATGAACTCAGAAAGAGGGAGGGAGAGAGGCGGGGGTCGGGTGGGGGGACTTAGGAGGAAGTCGAAGGTGGAAAAAAATAAATTGCCTGAAATTAGAGGATTTGGAGTCAAATCCTCTAATGGGGATGTTCCTCTAAATGTCCCTAATGGGGTTTCAAAGGAACCCACAAAAGTGCCTAAGGGAGACTGTCTGCTTTTAAAAGTCTGCTGGAAACTAGACCACCTTGTTACTCCATACATGAGCATAAACTCAAAATAGATTAGACTTAAATGTTATACTTGAAACCATAAAAACTCTAGAAGAAAACATAAGCAGTAAAAATCTGGACATTTCTTGTAGCAATATTTTTTTCTTACATATCTCCTCGGGGAAGGGAAACAAAGAAAAAAATAAATAAACGGGACCACATCAAACTAAGAAGTTTTGCACAGCAAAGGAAACCATTAACAAAATGAAAAGACAACCCACAGAATGGGAGAAATATTCACCAATGATACATCTGAAGGGGTCAATATCCAAAATTTATAAAGAACTTATGAAATTCAACACCAAAACAAACAAACAGTGCAATTTAAAAAAGGGCAAAGGACCTGAATAGATAGATGCTTCTCCAAAGAGGACACACAGATGGCCAACAGACACATGAAGAGATGCTCAAAGTCACTAACCATCAGAGAAATGGAAATTAGAACCACAATGCCATTTAAATATCACCTCACACCTGCCAGAATGGCTATCACCAATAAATCGACAAACAAGTGTTGGCGTGTATGTGTAGGAAAGGGAACCCTGGTGACTTGTGGGTAGGAATGCAGATTGGTGAAGCCACTGTGAAAAGCAGTATGGGATTAACACACCCCCCAAAAATTAAAAATGGAACTGCTTTATGACTTAGTTATTTTACTTCTAGGAGTATATCCAATGAAACCCAAAACACTAATTCAGAAGAATACATACGACCTTATTTCATATCAGCATTATTTACAATAGCCAAGATTTGGAAGCAGCCCAAGTTCCCATCACTGGATTAGTGGATAAAAAAGCTGTGCTACATTTACACAACGGAGTACTACTTGGCCATAAAAAGGAAGGAACTATTACCTTTTGTGACAGCATGGATGGAGCCAGAGAGTATCATGCTAAATGAAAATAAGCCAGTCATAGAAAGACAAGTACCATATGATTTCACTTACACGTAGAACCTAATGAACAAAATACATTAACAAACTAAATAGAGACAGACTCATAGATTTAGAGGACAGATTAGAAGGGAAGTGGATTGTGGAATTGGGATAAAAGGTGGAGGCATTAAGCAAAAATAAAAAAACTCATAGACCTGACAACAGTATGGTGATTACCAGAGGGAAAGAGGGATGGAGGGAGGAAGAAGAGAGTAAAGGGAAATAAATGGTGATGGAAGGAGACTTGCATTGGGGTGGTGAACACACAATACAACATACAGCAAATGTATTATAGAATTGTACATCTGAAACCCATATAATTTTATTAACCAATATAACCTCAATAGATTCAATAAAAATTAAAAAAAAAAGAAAAAGTATGCCTGGCCCAGAGTACGAAAAGCTTTATTACAACTGGTCAAATAAGGACACTTTTGCATCATTCTTCCCCTCCTTTGCAAACTTGTTGCCAATAAGTCGTTGCAAACTTGTATTAGCAAGATGGGAAGTCAGGATGAAGTGTAAGGCTAGGGAAAGAAAAGAAAACTTTCTGACTTCCTTCTAGTTAGGTAAAGAGTGGAATTTTAATTTTAAACTAAGCTAAACTTTCGATTATCACATGAGATTGGACAGTGTTCAATACAGAATGAAGACAATCTCTGCCACTTAAAGGGATCATAATATTTTATATTACTTTAAAGCAGGGTACTTAGCCTGGGCATTATTGACATTTTAGGTCGTTTGTGTGTGTGTGTGTGTGCGTGTGTGTGTGTGTGTGTGTAGGGCTGTCCTGTGCAGGAGGAATAGAGTGTTGAGAAGCTTCCTGGCATCTCCCCATAATATGCCAGTAGCCCTCCTTAGTTGTGAACATCAAAAATGTCTCCAGACTTTGTCAAATGTCTCCTGGGGGACAAGGAGGAGGAAGGAAAAGTATTATCACTTGAGAATCACTGCCTTAAACTGAAGAGACAAGTTATAAGACCTGCTTCAATTCTCATTTATTGGTGGTGCAAAGTCTGTTCACACACTAAGAAAATATAAAGGAACTGTAAACAGTAAAAAATAAAAAAAAAATTAATAGCACCTCTCTAGAAGATATCTCTCTATAAGTATATATCATGTATATGATAGATCACATATATGTATACATATCTGGTCTACCATATATCTGCTACCTATTTTTTAAGAATTGGTTCTAAGAGTACAGCCACTATCATGTAAGTGGGTCGGTGCATGTATCACTTGAAAAGGTTGGAAATCCCTGGGTGGATAAGTTCCCAACTATTGTGCCTGGCAGAATGGTTATGTAGGGTAAGAGTTATAGGTGTTGTAGGGGTTCAGAACGAGCCACCCAAGACGGGCTTCACTGGTATGCAGATTATTTTGAGCTAAAGGCAAACTAGACACCACAGGTTCAAGAGAGACTCTGCTTGCCCCTTAACTATCTGGAAGAATTTAAATCAGGAAGCTGGGTCACAATAAGAATTACCACCAGAAATGGCTTTTTACGTTCCTACATGGCAGAGTAAACTAATCATTCCTAAATATGTGCTCTCCTTGCAATTACCTTTTGAAGCCTCAAGGTGCATTGCCTCATCCCTAGCTCAAAAGGCCTTATACGGTACACTTCAGGTGTTCGTTTTGTCTCTGAACCTGCCGTGTATGCAGGTGGTGTGGGGTTTCTGACTCTCTTGAATTAGCAGGGTTCCCATACATTTGTATGTAACTAAAATTTGGTCATTTTTCCTTGCTAATGTGAATTATTATACCAGCTGAAGGAACCATGCAGGCAGAGGGAAATTCCTTCCTTCCCTCAGCTCTCAGGGTAATTGAACAGGAGCAAGGCAGCCTGAGCCTCTGGGTCCGTTGCCACTGGCTATGAACAGTCTCATCCATTCACCCCATTTACTCCATATGTACCTGAACATGGTTCAAAAAGCACCGCTTTAGACCTGTGCTGTCCAATATGAAAATCACTAGTCACTTGCAATGCAGCTTGTGCTATAGGATGAAATAATAATGCTTTAGATGTTTTTGATTAAATAAAACATGCTACTAAAATTAATATGCTATGAAAACCTTTCTTTTTACTTTTTAAAATGTGGATACTAGAAGATTTTAAATTACACATGTGGTGCATATTTCTGGATAGTGTTGATAGATGATAAAAAATAAACAAACACATTGAGCACCTACTACATGCATGAGAATGTTGGATTTAACTGTTGTGGATAATGATGCATACGGCCTGTGAAATTATAATACAGCATGACAAGGAGGATACAGTACAAGAGACTAAGGGATCTTACTGGAGGAATTAACCTCAGGTAATTTTGGAGAAATTGCAAGTGCTGTTAGCAGTAATTTCTTTTATGGCACCACAGACTTCAGGCATTAACCGATTCAGAATTGTATGATTGGAAGAATCGTTCTGAGTATCTGATTGTACTGTACTCACATGCTATCCTATCGACTTCCACCTGGGCCCAGTCATTGCCATGACCACTAGTCACACATGATCTGCTTTAACTGATAACCGTATTAGAGCCCATGGGTCTGGGTTCTATGTCAGAGGCTGAAGGAACACTTACATCTTTCAGAAAACAATCTGCCTTTTAATTTTGGCCTCAAGTCTGCCTTTGAAATGATATGGAATAATCGTTACCAAAGGTGATATTTTCTATTTCTAGTCTCGGTTCAGAATCTTTTCATTGTCCATGACAGAATGCCAAGAAATACAGGACCAAAGAAGTATTTTTTCTGTCACTTCAGAAGTAGTAAAAATGATGTAATTAGGAGGGATGTTGCAAATTAAAACAAATACACATACTATAAATCTAAGATTATGAAAATAATTATATAGTTAGTTATATCTTTTGAACCCCCTTAGATATTCTGGTAACAGTATTCTTAATTATATATATGTACACATATATACACAAAGACACACATATATCTACATATATACACACATATACATATACATACACATACATGTATACATATATAAACATATACACATACAGTAACACACATGTATAGTTTGTTTGTTTGTTTTCAATAACACTGTCTAGCCCCACATGTGAGGAATGTGTAAGGTATATTGGTTTTGGAACAGGGTATAGGGGATGAATGGTAATGAAAATAAATACAATAAAAATGAATGATTGAAATAAAAAAATCTAGATATAAAAAATCAAGATATAAAAAATGAAAAAACATATTTTCAAATGCCTTATCTTGTTTCCCTCTCATACGGACTGAGAAACCAGCAGAGACTTGGATATTGTTACACAGTTTTTAACGTAGCCAAACTCTCCAAAGTTTCCTCTAATGATGACTTTCCTGGAGACAGAATAGATCTTCCACGTCCATTTCCTGATGCCATAAATAATCATCCTCAGACGACAAGTCAAATTACCAGGCCTTGGCCATCATTCATTTCACTCATTTTGTTCTAAGGCGAGTTATGTAGAAGTTAAAGTCAATAGATGACTATAATATGAGTATTTGGTTTACTTTTTATTATCAAAATAACTTGAAAGTGCTATAACTACAAACTAAAAGTGTAAAAAACATAAGGGTAGAAAGCAAAGCCCGTCCCTGGGTCCCTGTGAACAGCACTAAAAGTATTCAAATATTGTGGTTTACAATCTGATTTTTAACAGCCAAATTTATAAAATAGTTTACACTTTTCTATTGTCAAGGGACAAAAACTTGCCAAATTGTTCATTTTAAGTAAAAACAACATAACCAATTAAGGAAGGCAAAATTTAAACACATGCCTATGACAATCAGGACATAGTTTGCTTCTGATTTCACTACTGATTTTAACAGCACAGTGTTCCTTCCATTTTCCCACAGCACCCAAGTGACCCCACACATACTTTCAGAGACTCGTAATCACGCAGTGCAAATAAAAGGACACTTTACTGGAAAATACACAGTGTGGTACAATAATCCATCATTTATGAAAAATAGAATTCAGCTTTTTCTTTTTCCTCAGAGATCCAACTACGTTTTGAGGGTGAAGCTTACTGCAATTTAAAGATTTATGTTAAGCCAATGAGCAGTTTTTTTTTGTTCCCATCTAAATTTATTATTGAAAAGTGAAAAAAGACTAAAGAGATATGAGTTTAAATTCCAAAACATTTAATCTGATTCACAGAGGAATTATCTTTATGAAAAATTAACCTGAATTGGATGAGCTTTTCAGGTATTCTAGAATTTGCTTTTATTTCTTTTATATTTTCCTCTTTTTTCTCCCATTGATGGGTGATATTTTCTTTCAAATGCAAACAAATAGAATATTTTTAAAGTCTGAGAATTGTGAATAACAATGTGCAGTGTAAGTCTCAATACACACAGGCCAAAGGCATTAGTTTTAAGCACCGTTCTTAACCACTTGGTAGACTTAATTGCTGTTAAAGTGGTTCACACCAGAGAATAGTTAGGATGTTGGGCTTTTTAAGATGATCTTCGATAAATATCTTTAAATATCTTTACATATGAGAATAGGCATTAGCCCAACAAAGTTTTATACCTGACAGAGTTTCCATGTTGTTAAAACCACATCTGGAGGTAATATGTTGTTGTCCTAGGTACCCTTTGCTATATTTATTTTCCAACTTTAGTAATGGGAGGGAGAAGAAACAGAATTTGGATTATGAACATCCACTGCCATTCATTAAGGGATGGGAATCACACACACAAAAATAACCCCCAAAAACAAACCCTGAAATCTTCCAGAATCCAACAGTTTGGATAATATAACCCAGAATTGTACATATGCCAGAATTTTTCTTGCTGTAGACCTTATTTTGAAATATTCCCATTTTCTGCCAAACTTCTGTTCTCATGGTATTCCCATGTTACAATTACATGTTATTGTTATTATTATTATTTTTTTAAATTTGGAAACGCCGAGAGAGCCAATGTTTCAGAGAGTTGCTAAGAGAAAGCAGAGAAATGCTGACACAAACAACTTTCTAGGCTACTTGTAGCTTCGTTGTTGAATTTTTACATAGGGGTCAACATCACATGGAGACGGTTTTCTTAGCCTCCGAGAGCTCTCCACATTCCAAGTCTAGGAGGATGTTCAGAGCAAAGCTGACAACAGTTGCTCAGGACAGTCATCTCACCACACTGCAGTGTCCGGAGAGGGCGATCCAGAAAGAAATGGCAAAATAAGGTTATATCAGGCTCTTAATCCCCAGAGATCCCAAAACACACTCAAACCATCTCACGGATTACATAACAAAGTGCTGAATTGTCTCCGCTCATATTTTCCAATGCGACCTTCTTGTATTCCAAATTACCCTGTTGTACCACTTTTTAAATTACTGAAATAAGAACACCATGCCCAAAATTGATTGAAAAGAGAAATAAAGTTTATTAAATTTCTTTTCAGCCTCCTGCCTGATTCTTTTCCAGGGTATACACGGCTGTGCTAATTCACGAGGCTGTAATAAATACTGTTTTGCCCTCTCCAGCATGTGGTTTTAGAGCTTGCAAAACTTTGCACATAACTCCCTGTGTCAGAGTGGGCAGAGAGGGTAGGATGGGGCTTAATGTACTGTTGGCCATTTAATACATCTTCTTTTTTTCACATGCTTGATGTAATAGCAGTCATAATTTCAACCCCAAACTTGCAGCCTGAGAAACTAAGTTATTGAAACTTTAAGTGACTTAACTTGAAACACAAATCACGATTAAATCTGGAAATAATTGCAAGAGGGAATGCAGGACATTTTAACAGCAGTGCTTTGTTTTAACCACTTACTTCCCACTTAGGCATTGTAGGAATACAAAATAAATGGTCAGTTTGAAACAGAAGAGCATAATCTACCCAATTCTTCATATTTATTCTACCTACCCATTTAAAGTGAGAATTCATACAATGAGAAATATTTACTTTCTAAATAGCCAAATCTAACCAATAAAGAGCCGTGAGTTTATTGTCATGTCCCTGTTATTCAGCCATGTGGAAATTCCATGTGTGCTTTTCCAAGTAATATACATATGTGTCCAGGTGTTTCTACCTCTCATGTATTCATGTCTATGATGTAAATCCTTCATTGTCTCTTCCTGTATAGGCTTGATGATTTTATTTTGATGTACTATATCTTAGGGTATGTCTATGCCAATAATGATTTTTGCAGTGTGAGTTGGTGTTTTGTTTACTTTTTTACAGCGTTAAGCATTGCTTTGAGTTGCTTAATGAGAAATTTTAACGGTGGTTATGATGATGACAATGATGAAGATGATGATAACTTCAATACTGTGGTAAAAATACTGAGTAATATCATCACAAATGTCATTTTCTTCCATTTGTAAGTCTGTTTTCTTTTTGTGAGACAGAGTTAAAAAGTATCTTTGCATCCAACATTATGGAAATACTACATATTCAGAAAACAAAGAAAGGAAAATAGAAAATAAACCTAAATTGCAAAAAGCTGTGGTTTGTACAGAGACATCTGATGACATTTTTTTTCCCTGAAACAGAGTCAAATAGAGTAGAAGATGTGGAGTAAAGATTCACACCATTAAGGCATCTTCCGTTGACTGGATATTATATCTGGCCTTCTTACGACTTGGTACCGTGTCAGTAAAACTTTGTCATTTGAGAACTATTCGAACGTTTGATAAATTTGCTAATAAAGTAAGTGGTTACTGAGCTAAGAAAATAGCTTATTTTGAAAGTGAAATTACCAAAAAAAGGAAAAAAAATAACATGGGGCTTCAGTGCAGACAAAGGGTATCATGTAGTAGAAATGTGTTTTCCCTGAGGAAATACTGTATATTGAAAGGACTGATGGGCTCCCTGCTGGTGACAGAAAACAGGCCACGGCCAAATCAAAGGAAGAGACCTTACAGATGAATGTGCACATCAGTTTACAGAGAACAAAATGAAAAGCAAAACAGTAGATTTTGCTTTTTATTTTGGTAATTCCACCATAGAAGTAAGAGCATAGCAAGATTTTCAGCAATTAGCATTTAGATTCCTGTGGAAAAAAGTCAGGTTGGAGAATGAAATAATATTCGTATTTAAGAGCATCAGACAATTTCAATGCTGATTTTCCACGCTGACTCAGATACTAGACCATGCTAAGCAGTGTTCGAATTGGGTGGGTTTTTAAATCGTCTGTCCATAAACAGAGAAAAATATCACTCTATACTGTGTGTATGTGTGCATTTGTTTGCACTTTTGTAAAAATGTGTGCACAGATACTGTGTTCTAAGTGGGTACTCAGAGGAGTAATATATGATAAGTTTGAATCATTTTCTGTAATCTCTAAATTCCTGGCCTTACGTATAAAAAACAATATGCTACAGGTATCTTCAATTTTCAGACATAAAATTTGAACTAAGTCAGAAGAGTATATATCACAGGTCTCTTATTTAATCTCCCATAATCATTCAATGTGGTAAATTCTCTTATTGCTGTCCATTCCACAGATTAAAATCTAAGCATCAGAAAGGTTAGGCCATGTAGCAAATAAGTAGCAGAAGCAGAATCAAACCCATGCTGTCAGATTTTGAGCCCGTGGGAACTCCTAAGCTGTCCCACTGCCTTCCTCTCCATCTGTTTGGCAATGCTGTCAAAGTTCTAAGGACATGCAGAGATTGCACTGAAGTCAAACATTTTCAACCTAAGGTCTCAAGTCATCTGGTTTACCTGCACAGCTGACTGAAATAACTTTGAGTCTGTCGCTACAGACTTAAAAGAGAAAATGAGCTGCCTTAGGTGAAATTAGTGAATCATAAGACAGCAGTAGAATTAATGGCTGAGAACGGCCTCCAGAGTGCCGGTGAGAAGAGCTGAAGAAGGCATCTGGGTCTCACACAGCCATAACCACCATGAGCACAAATTGAATTCTTCTGTTACTGGGCAGAAAGCAAACAGAAGAACCACTCACTGTGCTCCAGGTTGTACATGGCAAGATGAGTGTGAATATAGAAGTAGAGAAGTAGGGTGGGGATTGGGGCTCCCTGTTAGACAAAAATGCCTAGTGCCTTAGCTGGACCTCTCAATGTCTTAGTCCTTCTTCTTGACCCCTGCCATCACACAATCTTTTTCAAAGATAGGCAGATGTACGCTTAGCCCACAACAGTGTAAGCACACACATTCACGTTTATAAACCCCCTACTTCTTATCTCAGCTGAACTAGGACATCACATTCTTCTCTGTGCCCAGCCACAGAGTCTGCTTGTTTCCCTTCTGGGCACTTCATAGGAATAAGAGCTCAGGGTCCCCGTTTAGGGGGAAGGTTAGTAAGACTCACTAATATATGGCCTACTTCCAATAATGCTGTTCCTTTCAAAATACGTGTGTTCCTTTTTCTCTCATGCATTCAATCTCTCTTTTGAATGCTATAGGTTTTGGATTTTGAATTTCAAGTCTGTCATTATCAGTAGTAGAATCTTATTCAAGAAATGCAAATTCTTTGTGCCTCTATTTTCTAATTGGTTAAATGGGGCTGACAATATCCACATCAAAGATTGTTGTGCAAATTAAATGCCCAATATATGCAAAATACCCAGCATAAAATCTAGCGAATAATAAGCATACACTGAAAGGTAACAAGTGTTATGGGTTGTGATTGTTTGGTGGACATCCTCCTGTGTCACAGTCAGGGCTGCCACAACCAGTAAGTGAGCAGCACAGGTGGTGTGAAAAGTGCTCCCCTCATCCTTCCTGCCAGTGCCTCTCGGTTTTTCAACATTTACTGTGGGTATTTCCAATGTATCTGCTATTATTAGATTATGCCTTTAGTTGTTGCATAAATTTAAATATCTGTTTATTTATATAAAGTTAAATACATATAAATATATTAGTATGTTAAAATTTTAATTGACTAATATTTGGTGTTCAGTTAAAACAAATACTTATATACAATCCCAAGTGTTTATGTATGATTAATTTCTGCCAGGTAGAGTGTATTTCAAGGCTTTGAACATGTGTTGAAACCATTGGGTTTGGAAGAACTATCCATTAAAGACTTTCTGAACTGTGACAATGGATATTGACAGTGCTTGTCAGACTAAACCACTATTGATCGGCTCACATCATGTGTATAGCAAAACCAATTTCTTTCAAGTGCCTCTTCCTAACTGAAATACATTATTGCGCCCTTCCTCTCTGTTTATTATAACACCCAAGCTCATCGCATGTAACACATCCAGCAAAAAGGCTTCACAATGAAGGAAGCAGGAAACTGCAACACAGAGAGAATTGAAGGCACTTAGCAATCCAGCAGCCCCAATACTCTTGTACTGAAGTTGCTCTTTCTTTGGGCAATATTGATCCCTTGCAGAGGCTTGTTTTTATTTTACTATCCTTCTGAATATGGAAAAATCGTGGACTAACAGAGCTTTGCTATTGTTTAATGACCCTGTGACACTAATGGTTTCCACCCCAGCAAGAAACTATTTTAAGTACTTTGTGTATGTTTAAGTTGTGGGAAAGAAAGTGTTTACGTTGGGTTGCTGCTCCCCTGCCCACAAACATGCACAGTTACACACACACACACACACACACCCGTGATGTGACTTTTCCCAAACTTCAGAATGCTTTCCCTGGTGACTGACTCAGGCAAGCTTTGGCCATCTGTATGCTACATATTGTACAGTTCTCGTATGAATTTGCAGTGTGCTTTTCTTCCTGAGAGCACATTTCTTACTGAAAAAAAATTACTCTTATACAGCAAAAAGCAGTTCTCATAATACCCCCATGAGTGGGAGGAATTCCAGATTTATTTATTTTTATTTGAAAATACTATCATTAAACAAAACGTAAATACATAACTTCCACAAGTACTGCCTGATCACAGATCATGCTTCCTGCAATGTACTAAGAGCATTCCAGGGCTCACAGAAACTTCAGTCCTAGTTTTCCCCCTTCAACAAGCTCAGAGCTTACTGTTTGCAAATGCCTGGAGAGAGCGGGGTGCTCCTAAATTCTCAGGATAATTCTCAGGGTATTCCTAAAACTGTTGCCCTTTTCTAAAATGATCTGTAGAGCTTACATGAGTCATGCTGGTAAAAAAAAAAAAAACAGGGAAGACCTTGGTTAACTTCACAAATGCTCTAATTAAATCTGGCGTGGTGGTGCCGATTTCTTTTCCATTCTAAGCATGTCTGGAAATTTAAAGAAGAAATATTGTTCTGAAGGCTGGCAAATGCTACATGAGCAAAATGTGCTACTCTTCAAAACCCCTTCCTAAGCACAGAGTTCCAAATCTACTGGAAAGCTCTAGACTAGGATTTCTCCCAAGATAAGGATTCCATTGAGCCCTGCCCCCCCTTCATGCTCTGGCCCAGGAGAATGGCTGCACTCAGCACCCTGGCTGCATTCCTCCTCTAGCTTTGCCCCTGGCCTTGGCCTTCTCAACCCCACATTCCCTAGCACTGAGACAGGCGCTTGGCCTTGAGCCCATTCTCTTGGTACTCTCTGCAGGGGTCACTCTGTCCTGAAGAACAGTTGGTTGTCAGAGCAGCAGCCTCCCTTGCCTTTTTCAGGACATTGGAGATCAGGAAATGTCAGGCCAGAGTCAGTTAGTCTCTCACAAAGTAGTTTTATTGGGATGGAATCCTCTATTAGAGACCTCAGTTTAACATAAGCTTCAAGCTATGTACTCCAAAACACACGTGCAAAACACTGAGATCCTCCCGCCTCCCACAGGAAGTGTATTGAAAATGCAAAGGGTGTGCGGAGCAGATCTGAGGACACAGTATGTAGTCTATGGCTAAGTGATCAAGGGATAGTGGAGCGGTTTGTCCTCACAAATGCTGACAGACAGCTGCAGTTTGCAGCTGGCAGTGAGCTTATGCTCCCTACACAAAGATCTAGCTGGAGCCTGGTGAATACTTGGCTCCTCCGCAATAATCATAATTCATAACATACATTTCTAAAGAAGGGGAAAAAACTATGAAAAGACTGGGAAACCCCACATTACTCAGATATGTGTGGTCAGCACATAGGCTGTTATATTTGTTGTCCATTTTGAATCTACCTGGGGTCTTTGCTGAGACGGTGGTCACCACGTCTGTGACAAATGCGACAGCTTTGTGCCTTCCAGCCACACCTTCCAGCCACACCTTAACTCTTCCTTCCATGAAAAAATAGTGATGGGAGGTTTATTTTCTGCCCCAAACTGATTATTATCCTAAATGTCTTATTTTCTTCCCTAAATGAGTTCATTGTAATTAAGTTGCCAAGCTTTTTCTTGTTTCTGACCATCAGATAACCCCATTCATGGGCACAGTTCATGTGAGAGTCACAGACACATGAAATATTAAATCTAGAGTGAACTTGAAGGAGCATACAGTAAATGCTCCTAATTTCTGAGTTCAAAACAAAAAGATACTCAAATTGCTTACATCACTTGCCTAAGGCCGCATAGTAAGAAGCAGGGTAAATATCCAGTACAAATTTCTCAGCCACCATTTCTCGGCTTTTCTCAGTACATCTTTATGTGTCTCTAATCCCAGGTTTCATGTCTCTAGAAAAACAGTTCCTAAATCCAGAAGAATGTTCCAGAGAAGCCAGCTCTGTTGCTCTAGGCACACACTGCTGGTCCAATTCTTCCTGTGACCGAAAGTTTTGGATTTGCTTCTAAACGCAGTCATGCCATCAATTAATGCTCTTTTATTCTACATATTTAGAATTAGAGAATTTTGAATTAAATATGGAAATACATTTACATGTATATTTACAAAACTATGCCTAAGTATGCATAATAATATAAAAAATGCCCCAAGGGGGAAAATTACAGTAGCCTTCCTTTTTCCATGTAGCAATGCTAAGTGCTTTGCTTTTCTTTAGCTTTTGGTAACCTGAAGTCTGTAACAGATTATTACATTTGGGGCTCTGAGCCTTCCCTTGTCCTGTGGGGAGAGGATCCTGGTGCTGATCGTCAGGATGCTCCTCCAGACACAGATGCCACTGAGGAGAGGGTTTGCCTGGATATCCTCCCCATGTGTTTTGGCCTAAACTAGGGAAGACTGAGCTGCGAATGGGAGGGTGCATGTTGCCAAGTTCCAACCTCTCTGAAATTTGAACTTCAGGATTATTGAACAGGCTGAGAACTTGGTTTTCTTCACGCTTGTTTACCCTTGACAAAATAGAACTTCTGGTCTTACAAAAAATGTTTTGGGGTTTTAAAGGTCTCCAAAAGCTTCTTGAGACATTAAGTACCTCTTACATAAAATAACACAGTGATGATTTAAGACCGGAGGAACTGGAAATGCATGGATTAAGTGACCTTTAAAATACACATAGGTTTAAAATTGAAAGGGAAATGCACTTAGCAAAAAAGCATTTGGGATTTATTTCTAAAATATGGTTGAAAATATTAAGCAAGCTCAAAATGAGGCGATGCATACACATCCTCATTTTGACTTAAAGATCTACTTTAAATAACACAACAGATGTAGTCATCAGCGTCTATTCCAACAGGGACACTGTGAATGGTGCAAAGGACATGGTAAAACTTAGGTAATAATAAGAGCTACTCTCATTGTTATCCCTTAATCCTTCAAACTGTCAAAGCACAACCAACAAAAAAGAAAAATATGCTGGCAGGATCTAATGTCTTCCCATTTTCGTCAAGCATTTCAGATAGGAAATTTCCATCAGGAAGTATTCCTTTAAATTAGTCACCAGAAAGTAAGTTTAGCTATTTAGACTGTATGGCTTGAGAGAAAAAAATTTAAAACAACACCACCTGTGGACTTCAGTCTGAAAACACCCCTGACAACCCAGAGGTGTGAGTCTACATCATGGCTAAGAAAAGCAGAGGAAGAGAGAACAGGGAATCATGGGTGCACCCTTGCAAGGGAAATCTGAATGTAACTGCTCCATTGCGAGGAAGTGACCACCTGAGAGATATGTGCTCTGGGTCTCTTAACGGTTTGGCAAAAATATTTCTTTTGCCAATTTTGAGCCCACATGAAATAAACTGATTTTGGAAAACATGCTGAAGTAAAGGATGAGGGTGGCATGAGGTGGACCTTCACCTCGTAGTTTGAAATTTAACAGTGCTCCCTACACTCTCATCAAGACTGATAGGTAGTTGGCGATCAGTAAAAAAATGGGTAATAATTGAATAGTGTCTGAGCAAGATGCATGGTGGAAAGCACATAGGCTTTTGTGCTAAGAAATCTGATCTTGAGTCTCAGATCTACTGCTCGAAAATGTGAACTTTAGCTTCCCTGAATTTCAATGAGCTCATCTGTATAACGGGAATACAAATACCTCATTTGCAATGTTTTAAGGACTAGATACTTTGATGTAAAAGATCATATTGCTTTGTATGTACACAAGTAAATTATTATCTTTAACCTCTTCCTATCTTTTTTCCTCGTTTCTGTCATTGTCACCATCATTATTATAAGTTACAGCTTGCACTAGACTCTATAAAGTGAGTTAAATAAAAATGGCCCTTGGGCTTTGGGAGCTAACAATTAGAAGTCACAATAGTTATGTGTCAAAACAGAAAATGGATAGGATAATTTAAGAAATTTGGAGGGAGTATAGACAAATTAAATGAAACATATTAAAGTAGCTGTTGGTAGAGAGCTATGTCCATGCGACAGAACGAGCCCTAGAAATTGCTTCTCGAGACAGAGTAAATTTTCTCATACTTTCAATACACCGTTTTTTAAATTCTCCAATTTTATGAATGTTTAGTAATTGTAGCATTGTTGGCAATACATTTACTGTCAGTATAATTCTGGCATGGTATGGGTGACTACCACAACTTCTGCTAATAGCGATAGTTTTAAAATAACAAATATAAAAACATTTTGTTTTATACCTTAATTTAAGATTTAAGTCTTATGTGCATCCAAATAGCAGTAGTTCTGCTTTGATAAATATGCCAAGAATATTACTTTATATAAGGATAATTCTTATCAGAATTGTTTCAGAAGTACTTCCCATGCCATACATCCTCAGAGCACATAGATATGTACTTTATTAATCATAGATAAAGCATATTTCACATGATAAGATTTTTTTAAAGATCCTTAACACTTCATTAGTCACAGATGGGATGGATGTTAGTTCCAGGGAGAATGTAAAGATCTGAGGAGCTAAATTATGAGCATGGTGGGGGTGAGGCAATAGGCTATCAGGCAGAAGACATTTCATTTTACTGCTGGAGGTCACAGGGTTATAGCACCGCTTTCAAGCAAAGTTAGTTCTGACCAGGAGAGTAAAAAAAAAAAATCGTCTCAGAATGAGTTTCTCACTAATAAGCTTCCATACCTTCAGATGGAAATAATTGGGTATACTTATTGTTAGTCACTAGTTCTACTTTGGGCACATTGGTCTTCTTGCTGTCTCCTCTGAGCATATCCTGCCTCAGGGCCTTTGCACAAGCTGACCCAAGTATTCATTCTTTGGACAGCCACATAGCTGCTTTCCTTACTTCCTTCAGTCTTCCCTTTAATGTCATTTCTGAAGGTTCTCCTCTGTTTAAAATTGCAAGATTTCCTAATTTAGATGCTCTCTATATCTCTTCCTTATTTTTTAAAAAAGTTTTTAAACTTAATTATCTTGCTAATATATATTTTATTTTCATTTTTTAGCACCTCCTTTTCCCCACTAGAGTGTTAGCTCTATGAAAGCAGGATTTTTGCCTGTATTTAGTTCTATTTTGTTTTATTTTATTTATTTTTTAGGGACTTTAGTCTCTGTACCTAGAACAATATTGGGCAAATGATAAGTGTTCAGTATATGTTTGTTGAATAAATATAATAATGTATTTTGAACTCATTTTTAGAAAAACAAAAGCTCTTACTCCTCTTTTTACATCTTTAATATTTATAGATAAAATCCTATGTGCTAAAAAAGTAAACTTCCCCCTAATATTTTATGAAGAAAGTCAATTATAATTGCTTATTACCATTGAATAGCGGTCTGACTTTCTACCCACAACAGGTCTGAGAAGAGAAACAGATCCAGGCTCTCAGACCCTCTTCTTAAGCCAGGAGCATCTCGACCTAGAAGAATAGCACAACTGTTCCTTTCTTATTTACCTATTCACAGATATGAGTATGTAATTACATCGTTATTTTTCTATCTTATTGAAGAAGGAGGGAATTTATATAAAATCAACATTAAATATCTTTTTTAAAAGATTTTATTTATTTATTTTTAGAGATGGAGGAAGAGAGGGAGAGAAACAGCAATGTGTGGTTGCCTCTCATGCTGCCTACTGGGAACAGTTCCCAGGCATGTGCCCTGAATGGGAATTGAACTGGCAACCCTTTGGTTTGCAGTCCCGCACTCAATCCACTGAGCCACACCAGCCAGGGCAACACTAAATATCTTTTAAGAAGGCTTATATATCTAAGGATATATTAAAATTACACAAGGTGGTGGATGAGAGATGAAGGAAGAAAATTACAGAGCTTAGAGACTTTTGTGGCAAATGATTATAAGAATGACAAGATGAGGATGAAAATACTATTCTCTTTTCCAGTTAAGGAGAGAGAGAGGGAGAGAGGGAGAAAGAGAATATTCTGTCAAGGCTAACTCTGGCCTAGCAGGTGTCTTAGATCACAGACCCCCTAATCCAGCACTGCCCATATATGTACTTATAAATATTTTAGTAGTCACACTAAAAAGAAATAGCAGGCATTATTCTTAGTAATGTTTTATTTAACCCAATCTATCCTAAGTATCGTCACTTATCCATGTAATCAATATAAAATTTATAAATGAGATATTTTATATTATTTTTCTGTGTCAAGTCTTTGAAATTTGGTATGTATGTCACACAGCAAGCAAATCTCAGCTCAGACTGGCCACATTTCAAATGCCCAGTTGTCGCACATGTCTAATGGCATCCGTATTGGCCAGTGCAGTTCTAAAGCAGGCCTCTGGGTGTCCCGTCTGAACGCAGCACGTGCCAGCACAAAGACACCCCCTGGAGCCCACGTGGGGGGTCGTGCTGCAGTTGCTATGGCGCCACCACAACAGTGGGCCAGGAGGTGTCAGGTGAAATAGCTTTCAACTGTAAAGCCATGTGCACGTGACAGGAATCAGAGCCAGCAAAGCCAGAGATGATTTCTGAATTGATCTGTATTTCCAGTTCTTTCTCCACCTGGCTTTATGTTAGTATCTGAGTAGGGTGATGTGTGTGTGAAGCCAGAGTGATTCATGGAAAAAGATATGAATTAGGAGAAAAAAGCAAGATGATGTTAACTGTGTCTCAAGTTGTTAGCACAGGTTAGACAAGTTACACTGCAAGAATATCCTTTTATCTGCAAGAATTAAGCTTTTGAATCTTAGTATGGCAGTTTTCAAGTGCTGCTCTGTTGTAGTGTGCTACCTGTGACATGCAGCACTTGCTAGTCATCTCTCCATAACTGCATTTATACCCAGTCCTTAAAATATACCTGGGAAGAGGAATGGGTAAACTATAGGTTCTCAGTGGTACTGGGTGTTTCAAGTATATAATTTGTGCTCTCTGAGGTTAGGACTGTTGTACTAGTTTTATTTATCCTAACCCCTCCCAATTACACAGCATTTTGGTTTTAAAAACTCATGGCAAAGTAAAAATAATAACTTCTCACAAAGGACCAATTTCAGAGTGTTTATTTTAATATAGGAAAGACTGGATAAGCACAGTCTGGTTTACAATGCATTCTTAAAATCATGGTTTTGGTCTGGGGAGAGAAGCTGGAGACACACGCTTAGACATAGTTTAGACCAGAATAAACAGGTTTTGTTTAACTCAAAGTTTGGTTTTGCTATTAATTGCCATGTATTTAGCTGAATTAACTGTACAATGATTTGAATAGACTACTGATTTTACTTATACACTATTTCCCAGTATGGGAATCAATTCACGTAGTCTCAGCCAAAACCTATTCAGGCTTGGTAGTGTGTGCCTCTCCCAACCTCTATATCACACACACACACACACACACACACACACACACACACACATGCACACTCATGAAGAAACCAATAGCATTCTATTGGCCAGGTTAACAATACTGTGCCATAATCCCTAGAATTTGGCGATAAAATATATAATCCATTAAAACATGGAATATAAGCAAAGGAAATTACGAGAAAGCAGTTTGATTACTAGAACAATAATAACTAATATTCATTTCTGCAAAAGGTTTATGAAACTCTGGAACCAGTTGTCAAAACCAAAGCCATGTTCACCTGATGCTCACAAATGATTTCAGCTGAAGTTTTCAGGTTCAGTTTAATTTTTTTCCTAAATGATTTTGTTCTTATTACACATAATCATCAGAGATCATGTAAATGTGTTCATCTTTAAAGTCCTTAAAGGAATTTTAAAGGAGATTCCTTAAAAGAAAAAGTTGAATGCAAACAGACTTTCACTTTAATTTTAAAGAAAAGAGTGTGTTTTAAGTATGATGAATATGATGGGAATGTTTGCTAGAAAAAAAGAAAAAGGAACTAGCTCTCATTGACCTTGAAGTTTTTGGTGTATATACAAATACTTAAAACATAAACTATACAGCAATCGACACCATGAAGCAATACATAATCAAACAAGGCACCATGAGGCAGACGGCAAACTTCTCTCCATCATGTTTCCCAGCTTTACAGAAGCAAAGGTCTAATAAACATGAACTTGAACTACAATAAACATACTCAAATCATCCAAAAAATAGGTATTTACAACAACAAAGTAGTCCTGTAATGGCAAAGATAGATGAACTGAACTTAGATCTGTGTAATATAAAAAGGGAACAATGATTATATAGTACAAATAATTTTGCTGTAATATGACAGCCTAATGACTTAAGTGCTCAATATTGTCATTATGGTTTTGAACCCCATGTGCATTAGCAATAAAGACTCAATAAAATGACTATATAAGTCATATTTTCCATGAAAATCTTGTTCTTGTAAAATAGCTGTGTCTATAAGACCTGTAGCCTAAGTGGGAAAAATTAATGACTTGAATGACGTCGTACGTCCATGCTGCTATCTGAAAGCAGTTCAGGGAAGTCTCTATCTAACCAGCCCTTCCTTCCCATGGGAGAAAACAATGGTTTTGGACACCTGGGTTTATTTAAAGGCCTTTAATCTGGTAAGAAAAGCCTATTTTGTTATGCTAACATAATTTACTGTATATATGTATATTTCTCTGAAGATTATATAATCCAAAACCAACTACTATAACTTATCTGATAAATGCATTTCAATTTTATGGGAGAAAAAAATAAAACAAGTATTTAACAAGTATTTAAAATGTTCATTTTTACTTAATATTTTTCATCCATACAGCTACTAAGATTTTTCTCAGACAAGGTAAATGAATGCATATAGAATAGTGATTAAATAAAAGACTGAAAAAAATCATGGAATAATTGAATAGCATGACTAAGCATTACATCAAGGTTTCAAATTCTGTTCCTTAGATCCCAAGTCTTTATGTTTGCTAAAAATCTTCATGCTCCCATATTGTAATATGAAGGAAAACAGTGTTTAAAAGTGTTTTAAAAAAGTAGGTATTTTCAGACCACTGAGCCATGTATCATGAAGCTATTTTTCTAAGAGATGCTGAGAAACATGAGAAATTAAAGATGTTTTTATCTTTTATTTTCTCTTTTAATGTGTGTTAGGGAGCAGCTGTGCTGAATTTTTGGTGTAAAAGGAAAACCATGCCAATTTTACTTATTTTTCTGTTTGGAGTGAACATGTGACAAGAAGTACATTTTGCCATTACTGACTTGGGAGATGTGACAATAACGTTAATGGCTGCTGTTGCATCTACCTGCTAAACTGGTTCTCCTTTCTCAAAATACGGTTTTGTAGGGTGGCATCAACCATCTGGCATCACAGAAAGAGAGTCTTACAAAGAAACTTTTGGGATGTCTAAAGATGATGTGAGGATAGACAAGCCCCTCAAGGGAGTTTGCACAGATGCAAATCACTTATATTTGCAAATGTGCACACAGAAGAGAGGACGGAATTACCCAGTGAATGGCTTTCCTCAATTGTCTGCTTTGTGCCTGAATATGCTTGATTTATGACTATAGGACTAGGAGTCAGGAGCTTCAAGAACTAAGCGAGAAGACAATGTCCATCAAGTAAAATACTCCCTCCCATTAATACTTGAAACACACTGCATGAATGTTTGGACACATATATATGCTGGCTTTACACAACCCACTCTTTTTTTTTATCATATGCTTAAATTGAAAAAAAAATTCAACCCCAGCTGTCTTTTCCACGAGTCTTGAGAAACTGCATTGTTTTGAAAAAAAAATGTTGGCTTGATTTTCACAATTTTTAAAAAGTGGATATGGAAAGAATAAGATTGTGCCCATAGAAGGCATTGTTTCCAAACTGCACTGTATTGTTTGGCCCAAATAACTTGTCCTCCTATATGGAAGTGGGGAACCAGACAAACTCAAAATACAATAGCCAATCAAAATAAAAGTTCTGTTCTGAAATAACTGTATCATCCCCCGACCAATCCCCCTGCCCCCACCTTCACCCTGCTAGTGTAGCAAAGGCAAACTACAGAGAAAGCAGCGACAGCTACAAAAAAACATTATGGAATGAAGAAAAATAGAGAATTCAGTTTTCATATTAAGTCATAGCTATTCAAGGAAACTGTTGATTGGCAAGCATGGGGTGTCTGTTGAAAGAGACTCAAAGAACATATCTGAGGTGTGTGAGGGATTTTTCTGCCCTCTTTGTGGAAGAACTAGAGCAATGATGTGCAGTGTCATACCTAAGCACAGATGGGGGTAGTGAATCTAATTACGAATGACATTGTTGCTAATATAACAAAAGGTGGCTTTTAGTTAATTTTTATGTGCTGAGGTGTCAAAAGTAGTGTGAAAAGGAAAACATATTTATACTTTTTCTCACATGAACAGTGTCTAAAATGTAATTATATTTCCAAACATTTAATCCTTTTTTTGTATATAATATATCAGCATTTAGATTTTTAAACTGGGGAAAAAAGTAAAGCATTAAATTTCTGCTAAAAAAGGGGTAAATAAGGTTTCTAAAATACTGTCAGTCATACCCTAAAAATACAGATATGAACACAATAGAGACCTTCAGTGCCTTGATTTTGTCTACTTGTAATAGCCCATATTCATAATATTAAAGGTAAAGATTATAGTGATAATCCATGATTCATGGACTGTAGTCATCTTATTACCCTTGCATTATTTCTGATTCCTCTGGCCACCTTAGCAAATACTGTAGAATTTGGTTCAGCCCTGGAAATGAGAGCCAGCTGCAGAAACTGGTTGAAGACTGACAGCGATGCCCACTGTTCCCTCTCTCTTTCCTGCCTCCCTTGCCCTGTGCCTTTGTTCACCTGGGATTTTTTGTTAGCACTCATTGAATTGCATTAAACAGTATTAATGGAAAGCCACAGAACTAAAATAGGAGGTTAGGGAGGGGAAAATACAGAAGAGGTCAATAAAATAGCAATGGGTTAGATGGGATGGATAGTAGAACTGTTTGAGGGAATGATGGAGGAACATTTGAAAGCTGAAACACATTCATTAACCTAAGGAACTATTTTAAAAGAAAGGTTTTTAAAAAGTTTCAGCCCTGACTGGTGTAGCCTAGTGGATTGAGTGCGGGCCTGTGAACCAAAGGATCGCAGTTTGATTCCCAGTCAGGGCACATGCCTGGGTTGCAGGCCAGGTCCCATCCCAGCAGGGGCTCACTAGGGGCAACCATACACTGATATTTCTCTCCCTTTTTCCTTCCCTTCACCTCTAAATATAAATAAATAAAGTCTTAAAAAAGTTTCAAAAGTAAAACTTGTTTGAATGAATGCTTGATTGAAAAAATGACATCACTATTTTCTAGCAGATGAACAGAATTTTCTTACAAGACAAGGAAAATTACTCAATAAAAGCCTTTAAGATGATGTAGGAATAGACAGTAAGCCAATAGGAATTTGATATCATGTTACCTAAGATAAAGGAAAATAATTAAGAACTAAAGAGCATTATGAAGCCACAGCCTTCAATGAAAATCTCTAGAAAAGCCCCAGTCCTCCAACATAAACATCTTGAAATGTTTGGCCACTACTAGCAAGAAGTAAAACTAGCCTCAATTATTTCATTTTCACTGCATCAGAAGTTGTCTTGATGAGGAACTGTCATAAAAATTTTTGTTATTTACGTTTAGAATGGAAATTACTTGCTTGGCAAGACTAAGCATAGCTGCCAAATTTACATGAATATATAGAGAGTTATTTATTTAGTTTTACTTTTTGCTTGGCATATTAATAAAAATTCATTTTAGGTTATGTTGTTGTATGTCCTCAATCACCAATGCAATTTGTTCTGTTAACTCATGCTTAGAACCCCATTTTCTATACAAATACACGACTTCAGCCTATTCTAAATTTCTATTAAATTATGTCTAACTTACAAAGTCACCATTTAGATAAACATAATCAAATAAATTATCATTGACTTTTATTCTCCTAACATCAATTTAATAAATTATTATTCTTATCCATGTGTCCAAGGCATGAACCAGGCATGGGCACAAACTAAACCTGGAGTTAAACAAGGAATTAACTTTGTCCCTGGCTCACATGAGACAAGCACCACCAAGGCAGGTACCACTTTACCCAGATCAGGGACCCAATTTAATAAAATAAAAGAGCTTATTTTACTTATTTTTATAGGAAAATAGTCTATAATTTTAAGAATCTAGAAGTTCTAGCAAGGTTGGTCTTGACTACCATCACCCTCACCAAATCCAAGCTAAATGAGTGGTCTTGTTAAAATATAATTAAATGTATAGATGTTCCAACAAATATAAGTCACTTAAAAAAAGATTTTATTTATTTTTAGACAGAGGGGAAGGGAAGGAGAAAGAGAGGGAGAGAAACATCAGTGTGTGGTTGCCTCTCATGCTCCCCCTACTGGGGACCTGGCCTATGATGAAGGCATGTGCCCTAATCGGGAATCAAACTGGTGACCCTTTGGTTCACAGGCCAGTGCTCAATCCATTGACCCACACCAGCCAGAGCTAATAATACCATTTTTTAGAAATAGGGTGAAACGTGGTTGAAAGATAAATTTTACTGTTGAAGAGATATGTCTTCATGGATAGGACACTGAAGTGTGTAGGTACCTGCCAGGGCCACCCACCACAGAATGAACTGGGGAGTAGGGGAGCTAAATCTGAATTTGCCCGACCACTTGACAACTGTGTGACATTGGGCAAGTGAATGTACCTGTAATGGCTTTTTTATGTGTCAAACTTTCTAGGCTAAACTATAGACCCTAGCTACTCAGTCACACACCAATCTAAGTGCTGCTTTGAGGAAATTTTGTGAGGAAATTCAAGTCTCCAGTCAGTTGACTTTAAGTTAATCAGAAGAGATTAAATCAGGTGAAGTCTACTCTATCATGTGAGTTCTTTAAAAAAGGGTTTATGCCCTCCCTGAAGTCACAGACTCCAATTAGCCCCTGCCTGGGGACTTCCAGTCTGTGCCTGACCTTCCCTGACTGTTCTTATGGACTCCAGACTTGCTTAGCCAGCCCGCACCATTGTGTAAGTCCATTCCTTGATCCCCTCCTCCTCTCTCTCTAGCTGTTTGTCTGTTCATCTATTCATCTATCTTTTCATCCTTCCTACTAGTAGTGGTCTTGCTTTTTTTGTGTGCTATTTTAAGTTAAATTATTATTTATTTTATTTTTTTAAACTTTTTTATTGTTCAAGTACAATTTTCTGCTTTTCCCCCCACCATTGAGCCTTAAATTATACAGTAACTTTTTGGTCTAACTTTTGTGTTTTGTACAGTAGAAGGTTAGTTAGGTTAGTCTGAGTTACCTCTCAACCCTCAATGCATGACCACGATTTAGGGTCAGCATTCTCTTACATATAGGATATTTTTAGAAAATGGAAGTTAATTTCTTTTTCTTTTAATTTTTAAAGATTTTATTTATCTATTTTAGAGAGGGAAGGGAGGGAGAAGGAGAAGGAAAGAAACATCAATGTATGGTTGCCTCTCCCATGCTCCCTACTGGGGAATTGGTCCATAACCCAGGTGTGTGCTGTAGACTGGAAATTGAACCAGTGACCCTTTGGTTTGAAAGCTGGTGCACAATCCACTGAGCCACACCAGCCAGGGCTGGATGTTAATTTTTTTTGTTCATAATTTTATTTCCAGTGGACAGAACATTATCTGACATATTGAATGAATGAATGAATGAATGGATAGGTGGGACTCTGTTTCTTGCGTATATCTAACCCTCAGTGAAGCTTTGTATTTTCCTATGAAGCCCTTGCAGGAAATTTTATAATCAGAAACCATTTTTCATTGCAGCCTTTTAGTTTTTTTCTAGAGTTAAAAACTTTAAGCTGCCACTTTTGTAAAGGCAAACTTATACTATAAAACAAATGTATTTAAAAAACAACATGTAAACAACATATATCCTTGGCAGAATGAAGGTGATGAGTCAATTCCAGTTTATATTATACACTGTACTACACCATCTTTGCATTTTATATGTACCTAAACAAAGTCCATTTTCAATGGTGAAATTCCAGTCCTGTTGGAGCTGGTGTTAATGATGACTGGTTTAATGTATTGTGCTAAAGACAACACTTCAATTCAGAAGCAGAATTATATAGCATTGTTAGTTTTACAAATATAGAATTTTTCTTTCCAGACATAGGTATTCTAGGTCATGCTGAAGAAAATGGACACTGGAAAATTGTTAATTTTTTGTCATTTTAAATTATTTTCTGATGAATTTACTGAGGTTCTTACATTTATAGATAAATTCCATTACCTTAGTTTGCTTCCTTTTAACAATGGAGGAAAAAAATTTTTTATAATGGCGCCAAAGCTAGAGTCATTTAGCCATTACAATGTTCTTACAATATTTAGGCAAAATGAAGAAATGATACATACCAAGCTCCTGGGGTTACCTCTAGTTCAGAGAAATAAAGATCTCATGTCATAACTTCACTCTCTCACAGATGTGCCAGAGTCATCTTAGATTATAAGTCAAATCTCTAGAATATGTTCAAGATTTATACAGGTGAGCTTGAGTCTCCCAGACTCACTAAACATTTGGAGATGAGAAAGGCTAAGGTGTACCCTGAGAGGAGATCTCTATCCCAGGGCTGACACCTGGAGTTTTCCCTGTGTTCTGTGTGTCTAGTCCTCTCTGATAGGGGTGGCAGCAGTACCCCTGGGAGCTGCCAGCTCTTCTGCCTGGGCAGGTGGGGCCCTTTCTCTGCTTCATGACATGACACAGAACTGACTGAGGCCATCCTACTCTGAGTTCCTTTCTTAAGTTTGCTCTAAAACGACATTTCAGCTTTTTCCTCATTCTCCCAATTATTCTTGTCAAGAAGAGGGAGAATCACACATGTGTTAAACAAGAGAAAAAGTTCAGTAAAATTTTCCTAAAAAAATGATCATTCCTTGAATTAAATCTAACTCAAAGAAAAAAAAATGAAAGTAGAGTGAATAATAACCCTAATTCAACTACCATATCAAGCAATAAACTACAATTGACTTCAGATCTGAGGTCTGGTTCATATAAAATAAAGATTCTAATTTAATATCATTCGAGTACTTTGTATTTTAAACTTTTACATTCTATCTGGTAAAGATGAGTTATGTTTTCAGTTTCTGGATTTATATCTCTTCCTATATGTGTCATTCATGCCTTTATGTATGCAGAGGATAAAGTGAAATTAATGAAACTAGTAGCATGCATTGTAGTCCCCATATATCTAAATCTATGTCTCTTCCCATCTATCTACTAGTCACGTGTTAGGACAAGTGAAGTTTGGCAGAGAAAATTGGTATGAACTGACTTAAAGTCCAAATTTGAGCAGAATCAAATACTCATAAATACAGCACAGCAGGTACTTTGTGAGGTATATTTCCTATAAACAATGTTGTTTCTCTTTTGCAAAAATAACATATTTTTATAATTTTATTTTATTTTAAAATGAGAATCTATTGTGAAAAATTTAGGAGATACATAAAGAACAGAGAACAAGACTATAAAAGAAGACAATGAAAACTTTATTACTTAGAGTTCATCACTGTTGCTGTTGCTAGTTTGGCAGATTTTCTTTTATACCATATATTCCTTCCCATATTCAACAATTATTTAATGAGCCCTTACCTTGAGCAGGGAAACATCTCTGCACAAGCAGAACAGGTCCCTGCTTTCACATGCCTTATCAAATAAGTTTTGTAGCTTGTTTTTAATTCCTCCCACTTTACATTATGCCATAAGCACACCCATTCCACAACTGTCCTTTGAAAACATAAATTTTCATAGCTATAGAATATACCATCATATGGATACAATATGATTTATTTAAAAGAATGCCCACTGTGAGATTATTTCAAAATTTTCACTATGACCAAAAGCACTTTAATTCAGACTTTTAGTTTATTGTTATTACTTCCTTTAAACAGACTTACAGAACTGAAATTGAGTTTGGAAAGTACAAATTTCTGAATTTCTTCACATATAAACACTAGAGGTAGAGTATTCATATGTATACCTGTACAGACAGGTGTATTTCTTACCTAAATGTTTGTGGTGCAAGGAAGTATATGTAGTAGTTGATACGATTTATAAAAAATGTGTTTCTTTTAATTTTATTTTTTGTTTTAAATGATATATCTGAAATATCTGAAGTCATTTATCCCGTCTTTATGATTCTAGATGTTACAGGACAAGACGGGGTACAAAGGCAAGTAAAGTATTCTTTTATTCCCCATGTGCCCAGATGCATCATTTCAACATCTTAGTCATACACATGTGTCTGGATCCTTTGACTTGAATTGAACTCTAGCCAAACAAAATCTTTGCAGTTTGAACCTTCCTTCATGTCTAGTCAAGTCACCTTATTTCTCATACACCATTGAAGCTCGGAGATAGCATTCACAGGACCTGTTTGTAGTCTTCAAGTCTTCAACTGACATCCGTTATTGAAGTAGAAAACAGACTTAAAAGCTGTCTTCCTTTTGGTTGACCCAAGCCACAAACAATCTTAAAACTGTTAAGTTAGTAAATGAAAATATAAAACTATGTCTCCAAACATTGAAAGTATGTTGCTAGGATGATTTTCAGATCATTAGTTCTGTAAGGCCGAACATCTAGCCAATTGCTTCTGTTAGAAAACAAACATATACATGAAATATCTTTTTCCATGCCTTCACTTTTCATCTGTGTGTATCTTTTGATCTGAGATGTGTTTCTTGGAGACTACATACTAATGGGTCGTCTTTTCCTATCCATTTGGCTACCCTCTGTCTTTGGGTTGGGGCATTTAAGCCATTTACATTCAAGGTGATTATTAATAGATATGTAGTGACATTTTATTGTCAGACTACTGTCTTCTTCTTTTTTCTCTTTTTCTCCTTCTTCTTATTATTAAAGCAAGACTTTTAGAATTTGTTGCAGTACAGGTTTGGTGTTAAGCAACTCCTCTAACTTTTTCTTGTCTGAGAAGTTCCTAATTTCTCCTTCAATTTTAAATGATAGACTTGCTGGGTAAAGTAGCCTTTGTTGTAGGTCCTTGCTTTTCATCATCTTGAATATTCCATGTCATTCCCTTCTGGTCTGAAAAGTTTCTGTTGAGAAATCAGATGACAGCCTAATTGATGCCTCCTTGTATGTAACTACTTTCTTTTTTCTTGAAGATTTTAGGATTCTCTCCTTGTCTTTAACTTTTTTATTTTAATTATGATGTGTCTCAGTGTAGGCCTCTTTGGGTCCAACTTTTTTGGGACTCTCTGAGCTTCTTGGACTTGTGCAACTTTTTCCTTCACCAGATTAGGGAAGTTTTCAGTCATTATTTCTTCAAATAGGTTTTTGATCACTTGTTCGCTCTCTTCGCCTTCTGGTATTCCCATAATATAGATGTTGTTACACTTCACTTTGTCCAAAATGTTCTGTAAGTGCTCCTCTTTTCTACAAAAATTATTTTTTCTTTTTGTTTCTTTGCCTGGGTGTTTTTTTCTACCTTGTTTTCCAAATCACTGATTTGATCCTCTGCTTCATCTAACTTACTGTTTATTCCTTTTAGTGTATTATTTATTTCAGATATTGCATTCTTTGTTTCTGACTGGTATGTTTTTATAGCTTCTATGTCTTTTTTCATGCTGTTGAGTATCCTTATAATCATTACCCTAAACTCTCTGTGTAATAAATTGCTTGCTTCCATTTAATCTAGCTTTTCCAGAGAATTCCTTGTTCTTTCATATGGGGTCTGTTTCTTTGTCTTCCCATTCTGGCTGCTTCTTTGTATTTATTTTTATGTATTAGATTGATCTTCAAAGATTATGGGATAGGCTTTTGTCAGATGCTGCTTGTGACTGGTCTTGATCAACCTGTTTGGAGCTATCAGTGATCCACAGTGTGTGGTTCCCTCTGCTGGTGCTGTCTGTGTGCAGAAAGAACCAGGCTGCAAACCAGGGCTGTGTTTTATAAGCATCAGCCAGCTGAAGTATGCTAGAGCTCCCAGAGATCCCTTTTAGTTGTTAAACTAATTAATGATATAGCCAGAAGTTGTTATCAGCAATTTAGCTTAAGCTCCACATGGTGAGACAGAGTAATTCCTGTAGGTGGGGCTGTTGATTCCCCTTAGGCTGATATCATTCAGAGAGGAGTTCTCTGCCTGGGAGAGATGGCTTCTGCAGTATGGGGCATGACTCAGCACAGGGATCCTGGCAGCTGTCCCTTTAATTCTCTACCCAAAACTGCCAACCCCAGAGATCTCCGAGAGCATCTCTAGTCCATTCTGCCCTCCCTCTGCTGAAGCCCAGGGTAAGTGGCTTCAAACCAGATTTTGTGCACTGGCTCTTTAAGGGTGTCTCATAGTCTGTCTCTCCCTAGCAGACAGAAACCCTCTTACTTTTCACAGCTGGATGATATCTGAGTTCTTTCCAGCTCTGGTGCTATAGGCTGAGAAGCCCAGATTGGGATTTAGACCCCACACTCCAGCTCTGGTGCTATAGGCTGAGAAGCCCAGATTGGGATTTAGACCCCACACTCCTCAGGCAGAACCCCCTGAATGCTGAAATATCCTATGGAGTAGCAGTACTTATATCCAACATTCTACTTTAAAATTAAGGCTACAGTAAGAGGCAAAGAAGGACACTGAATAGTGATAAAGGGAGTGATCAGTCAAGAGGATATAACCCTAGAAAACATTTATGTATGCAACATAGGCATGTCTAAATCTGTGAAGCAAATCTTGATGGACATAAAGGGAGAGATCTACAGAAATCAGTCATAGTATTTTTCAAGTGCACATGGAATGTTTTCTAGAATAGACTACATGTTAGGACACAAGTTTCAATAAATTTAAGAAGATTGAAATATCACGCATTTTCTCTGACAATAATACTATAAAACTAGAAATTAATTACAAGAATAACAGGGAAAATATGCAAAGACATGGAAGATAAATAACATGTTATTAAACAATGAATGGGTCAACAACGAGATTAAGAATAAATAAAAAGATTCCTTGAAACAAATGAAAATGAGGACACAGCAACACAAAATCTGGGGGGCACAGGAAAAGCAATCCCAAGGGGGAAATTCACAGCATTATAGGCCTATCTCAAAAAACAAGAAAAGCTCACATAAACAATCTAACTTCACACTTAAAGGAACTTGAAAAAACAGCCAAGTCCAAAGTGAGTCCAAGGAAGGAAATAAACATCAGAGCAGAAGTAAATGAAATAAGGGTCTTAAAAATGATATAAAATATCAATGAATCTAAGAGCTGTTTCTCTGAAAATATAGACAAGATTGACAAACCTTTAACCAGACTAATTAAGAAAAAAAGAGAGAGGACTCAAATAAATAAAATCAGAAATGAAAGAGGAGAGGGAACAACTGATACCACAGAAATACAAAAGATTGTAAGAAAATATTATGACCAACTATATGCCAACAAACTAGACAACCTAGACAAAATGGATAAGTTCCTAGAAACATACAATCTTCCTAAATCAGGAAGAATCAGAGAATCTGAATAGACAGATTGCAGCTCATGAAATTGAAGCAATAATCAAAAAAACTCCCAAGAAACAAAAGCCCTGGACCAGATGGCTTCACAGGTGAGTTTTACCAAACACTCCGAGAATTAATGCCTCTCCTTATTAAACTACTTTATAAAATTCAAGTAGAGGGAAGGCTCCCAAACTCATTTCACAAGACCAGCATTATCCTAATTCCAAAACCAGATGAAGACACTACAAAGAAAATTATATGTCAATATCACTGATGAGCATAGATGCTAAAATCCTCAACAAAGTATTAGCAAACTGAAAACAGCAATGCATCAAAAAGATCATACGCCACAATCAAGTAGGATTTATTCTGGGAATGCAAGATTGGTACAACATTTGCAAATCAATAAATATGATTCACCACATAAACAAAATGAAGGATGAAAACCACATGATCTTATCATTAGATGAAGAAAAACCCTTTGATAAAATCCCGCACCCATTTATGATAAAACTCTCAGCAAACTGGGATTAGAGGGAACATATATAAACATAATAAAGACAGGATATAACAAACCCACTGCCAGCATCATATCCAGTGGGCAAAATCTACAAGCATCCCCCTTAAAATTGGGGACAAGGCAGGGTTAAAAATAAAATATTCAATAAATGGTGTTGAGGAAATTGAATGATATGTGCAAAAAAATGAAAATAGATCATCTTCTTATACCACATGCAAAAATGAATTCAAAGTGGATCAAAGACTTAAATGTTAGACATGAAACCATAAAAATTATAGAAGAAAACACAGGCAGCAAAATCTTGGACATTACTTACAGTGATATTTTATCAGCCATATCTCACCAGGCAAGGGAAACAAAAGAAAAAAAATAAATAAATGAGACTACATCAAATTAAAAAGTTTTTGCACCACAGAAGAAATCATAAACAAAATAAAAAGACAACTCACAGAATGGGGAACATATTTGCTGATACATCTAATAAGGGATTAATATCCAAAATTTATAAACTGCTTACAAAACTCAACACCAAAAAAACAAACAACCTGATTAAAAATAAGCAAAGGACTCCAATAGATACTTCCCCAGAGACGAGATACAGAGGGCCAACAGACATATGAAAAGATGCTCAATGTCACTAGTCAACAGAGAAATGCAAACTGAAACCACAATGAGATATCATCTCACACCTATCAGAATGGCTATCATCAATAAATCAACAAATAGCAAGTGTTGGAGAGGATGTGGAAAAAAGGGGAACCCTCATTCACTGCTGGTAGAAATGCAGACTGGTGCAGCCACTGTGGAAAGCAGTATTTAATATTTTGAGATAGCTCAAAATATTAAAAATAGATCTGCCTTTCAACCCATCTATCCCACTTCTGGGAATTTATCTGAAGGACCCCAAAACATGGACTTGAAAGAATATAAGCTACCCTATGTTCATTGCAGTGTTATTTACAATCACTAAGATATGGAAGCAGCCCAAGTGTCCAATAGATGAGTGGATAAAACAACTAAGGGACATTTATACAATGGAATACTACATGGCTGTAAAAAAAGAAAATTTTGCCCTTGGCAACAGTATGGATGGACCTGGAGAACATTATATTAAATGAAGTAAGCCAGTCAGAGAAAGATGAATACCATATGGTTTCATTCATATGTGGAATATAATGAACAAACTGAAAAAGCAAAGAAAATGGGGGCAGACTCATAGATAGAGAGCAGGATGACAGCTAAGGGGGGTGGAGGTTAGGGGGTATAGGGATAGAACAAAAAGAAAAAATGATTCATGTCCATGGACAACATTGTGGAGATTGCTATGGGGAAGGGTATATAAGGGGACTAAAGAGTAATGAGAAAAATACAATAAAAATAACAACAACAACAAAATATATATAGGAATATGGTGTACCTTACAACCAAACTTAAGAAGTCAATTGGCTTTTACCATCTTGACCAGCGTACCGATATTTATATATATTATCTCAAGTTGATCACAGACTAAGTATAACAACTTTACCATTATTTGCATAATCTCAAGCAGATCACTGGCCAAGCACTGCAACTATCATTCCCTCACATTCTTCTGTGTTGTTATGAGATGTCAAAACAATTGAGTTATGACTTCAAATCAATGAGTGATGATTTATCCACAGAGGAGAGGAAAACATTAGGAAAGAGAAAAAAACTCCTGTCTCTTAAACTATTTGTCAAATGGATATCAATAATCTTAGCTGAAGGGAGACAAGATGGCGGCTTGGTAAGAGGGAGCAGATTCCACTTCCTCCTACACACGGGAGATAAACCAAGCCAATCTATGGAGGAACAGAGCAGACAGCAACATATATGAAAATAGGAGATCAAAAATTATTGCAGACATCAAAAAACCAGACAGTAAGGAGACTGCTTTAGGACAATAGAAGCATAGAGATCAGGGTGGGGAGCAGGGAGGCTGCAAACCCAGCCAGTGGCCTATTGGGCCAACCACAGGGAGCTGGGTCAGCACTCCCTCCCCAGCTAGGCAGGGTTTGAGCAGCACTGGGGGAAGCCTGGATGCTTGAAATTCTAGAGAGCAATTTCAAGGATTGAGTGGCAAACACATGGGGGCTGTGAACACCCACACATAGCCCTGGAAAGAGTATGTGTCCAATCAGGGTGACCAGAGGCAGCAGCGCCCGCAAACCAGGGAGGGAGAGCTTTGTAGAGCACCCGGGGACCACGCTGGGATCCCAAGAGAGAGTGCACATTGGGTGACTGGGAGAGGGTTCCAACAAACCCAGAGCAGGCTCCCACATGGCTGGAGACTAGGAGAGGACTCAGATAAACCCAGGGCAGCCAGAGAACGGGAGACAGCTCTGATAAAACCCAGAGCGGGTGTACTTGCGGCTGGAGATCTGGAGACCTGGGGACCCAGAGACCACATCTATAAACCCGCCCCTCAGACTGCTGCAGCCATCAAGAACAGAAAAACTGGTCTGACCAGTTTGAAACCAGCAAGAGGTGTGGGGTTTTTTTTGTATTTTTTTTTCTTTTTCTTTTCTTTTTTTCCCCTGGCGTGTGTGTGTGTCTATGTGTGTGTGTGTGTGTTTGACTAATTTTTCTAAAGACATTTTTTATTTTTTAATTTTTATTTTTTATGTCTCAACACTTTTTACTTCTCTGTCCTTCTTTCTTGTTTATTCCTTCTTCCTTTCTTTCCAATTTTATCTCTTCTATCTTCCTTAGTCTGCTTTTTTTTAATATGCACAAATGAGACAAAGAAAACCAGAACTGTGAAAAGACCAGAGTTGGTTCCAAAGAGGGGGCACCCTAACAGTTGAGACTGACAAATTTCACTTTGCAATTATAAGGAACCTGCAAGATATTGCATATCTGCATTATTATTTTTACATTATTCTTATATTTTTTATTTGAATAATATTTTGATATTTCTCTTCTTTCTGTTTAGTCTTCTTTGTTTGGCTGGGTATATTGTATTGATTGACAGGTTTCCCCTGTTCTCTCAGTCATAGTGTATTTTTAATTTACTGTCCTTCACTTCACCTGTGTTCCATTAGCACACTACTTAAGGTCCGACACTCCTTATTCTTGGTATCTAGATTTCATAGATCCTGTCATATGATTGTTGCTTTAATATTATTGTAAATAATAGCTGTTCCATACTATTGTAAATACTACACAACATTCCTCCCAGATCTAGCCCACTTCATGGTTTCCTGAACTCTATTACTGTAGTTGTTAACTCTATTTTCTCACACACTACACCTATTTACTATCCTTTATTCTCACCTTACCTCAGAATTTGACATCCCACAACCTCACTGCTTTCTAGATACAACTCACAACCCTTCCCTCCCCAACAAGAGTCTTATCTTCATTCCACCATTTCTAAAAAGTGACTTGCTGGGTGGTATATCATGGTTAATACTACACATAGCCAAAGGCTCTCCCATCTCTTCTTTACTGGCTGCTACTATAAATAACATAGAATACTCTCTTGCTGTCTTAAACCATTTGGCCTTACCCTGACAACTGATCACAAAGAACAGTAGGTGGAAGCAGTGAACACCAGGATACCTGAAGAAGACTACACCACTGAATCTCACAGGTACTCTACCACAGAAGCTCACACCATAAACCCAGGGAGTCAGAACAGATCAATTTAAGAAGCTGAGGCTAATAAGAAGAAACTCACAAACAATGGGAAGACAAAGAAACAATCGCAAATGAAAGGAAAGGAGGAAAACTTAGAAAGAATGATAAATGAAATAGAGGCAACTCAACTATTTGTTGAGTTCAAAGCAGTGGTTACCAGGAAGCTCCATGAGCTCACAATGAACTACCAGAAACTACAAGGAAACTACAATGAACTTGCTGCAAACTATATCAACATGAAAAAGGAAATAGAAAATATCAACAAGG